>CABHPP010116729.1:10137-39806 GCA_902168425.1 Peromyscus attwateri | reverse complement strand
CTAGTATTCTCCTATGAGTGGGTACATACCATGTTTGTCTTTCTGAGTCTGGGTTACCTCACTCAGGAGGATTTTTTCTAGATCCCTCCATTTGCCTGCAAACCTCATGATGTCATTGTTTTTCTCTGCTGAGTAGTATTCCATTGTATATATGTACCACAGTTTGTTTATCCATTCTTCGGTTGAAGGGCATCTAGGTTGTTTCCAGGTTCTGGCTATTACAAATAATGCTGATATGAACATAGCTGAGCAAGTGCCCTTGTGGTATGATTGAGCATTCCTTGGGTATATGCCCAAGAGTGGTATAGCTGGATCTTGGGGGAGATTGATTCCCAATTTTCTAAGAAAGCGCCATATTGATTTCCACAGTGGCTGTACCAGCTTGCATTCCCACCAGCAGTGGAGGAGAGTTCCCCTAGCTCCACATCCTCTCCAGCACAAGGTGTCCTCAGTGTTTTTGATCTTAGCCAATCTGACTGGCCTAAGGTGGTATCTCAGAGTTGTTTTGATTTGCATTTCCCTAATGATTAGGGATGTTGAGCAATTCCTTAAATGTCTTTCAGCCATTTGTGTTTCCTCTGCTGAGAATTCTCTGTTTAGTTCTATGGCCCATTTCTTAATTGGACTGTTGGGAATTTTGATGTTTAATTTCTTGAGTTCCCTATATATTCTGGATATCAGTCCTCTGTCAGATGTGGGGTTGGTGAAGATCTTTTCCCATTCTGTGGGCTGTCGCTTTGCCTTGTTGACCGTATCCTTTGCTCTACAAAAGCTTTTCAGTTTCAAGAGGTCCCATTGATTGATTGTTTGTCTCAGTGTCTGAGCTACTGGTGTGATCTCCTATGCCAATGCGTTCAAGACTACTTCCTACTTTCTCTTCTAGCAGATTCAGAGTAGCTGGATTTATGTTGAGGTCTTTGATCCACTTGGACTTAAGTTTTGTGCATGGTGATAAATATGGATCTATTTGCAGCCTTCTGCACGTTGATATCCAGTTATGCCAGCACCATTTGTTGAAGATGCTTTCTTTTTTCCACTGTATGCTTTTGGCTTCTTTGTCGAAAATTATATGTTCATAGGTGTGCTGATTAATGTCAGGGTCTTCAATTTGATTCCATTGGTCCACAAGTCGGTTTTTATGCCAGTACCAGGCTGTTTTTATTACTGTAGCTCTATAGTAGAGCTTGAAGTCAGGGATCGTGATGCCTCCAGAGGTTGTTTTATTGTACAGGATTCTTTTGGCTATCCTGGGTTTTTTGTTTTTCCATATGAAGTTGAGTATTATTCTTTCCAGGTCTGTGAAGAATTGTGTTGGTATTTTGATGGGGATTGCATTGAATCTGTAGATAGCTTTTGGTAAAATTGCCATTTTTACTATGTTAGTCCTGCCTATCCATGAGCACGGGAGATCTTTCCATTTTCTGACATCTTCTTCAATTTCTTTTTTCAGGGACTTGAAGTTCTTGTCATATAGGTCCTTCACTTGCTTGGTTAATGTTATCCCAAGGTATTTTATGTCATTTGTGGCTATTGTAAAGGGTGATGTATCTCTGACTTCCTTCTCAGCCTGTTTGTCAGTTGTATATAGGAGGGCTACTGATTTTTTTGAGTTGATCTTGTATCCTGCTATGTTGCTGAAGGTGTTTATAAGCTGTATCAGTTCCTTGGTTGAATCTTTGGGGTCACTCAAGTATACTATCATGTCATCTGCAAATAGGGAAAGCTTGACTTCTTCCTTTCCCATTTGTATCCCCTTAATCTCCTTATGCTGTCTTATTGCTCTGGCTAGAACTTCAAGTACTATATTGAATAAGTATGGGGAGAGCGGACAGCCTTGCCTCGTTCCTGATTTTAGTGGAATTGCTTTGAGTTTCTCTCCATTTAATTTGATGTTGGCTGTTGGCTTGCTGTTAATTGCCTTTATTATGTTGAGGTATGTTCCCTGTATTCCTGATCGCTCCAAGACCTTTATCATGAAGGGGTGTTGGATTTTGTCGAATGTCTTTTCTGCATCTAGTGAGATGATCATGTGGTTTTTTTTCTTTCAGTTTGTTTATATGGTGTATTACATTGACGGACTTTCGTATGTTGAACCACCCTTGCATCCCTGGGATGAAGCCTACTTGATCATGGTGGATAATTGTTTTGATGTGTTCTTGGAGTCTGTTTGCCAGTATTTTATTGAGTATTTTTGCATCAATGTTCATGAGGGAGATCGGTCTGTAGTTCTCTTTCTTTGTTGTATTCTTGTTTGGTTTAGGAATCAGGGTAATTGTAGCCTCATAGAAGGAGTTTGGTAATGTTCCTTCTGTTTCTACTGTGTGGAACAATTTAGAGAGTATTGGTATTAAGTCTTCTTTGAAGATCTGGTAGAATTCTGCGCTGAAACCATCTGGCCCTGGGCTTTTTTTGGTTGGGAGACTTTTAATGACTGTTTCTATTTCCTTAGGAGTTATTGGACTATTTAAATAGTTTATCTGGTCTTGATTTAACTTAGGTATGTGGTACCTATCCAGAAAATTATCCATTTTTTTAGATTTTCCAGTTTTGTGGAATAGAGGTTTTTGAAGTATGACCTGATGATTCTCTGGATTTCCTCAATGTCTGTTGTTATGTCCCCCTTTTCATTTCTGATTTTGTTAATCTGGATGCTCTCTCTCTGTCTTTTGGTTAGTTTGGATAAGGGCTTGTCTATCTTGTTGATTCTCTCAAAGAACCAACTCTTTGTTTCATTGATTTTTTGTATTGTTCTCTTTGTTTCTATTTTGTTGATTTCAGCTCTCACTTTGATGATTTCCTGGCGTCTATTCTTCTTGGGAGACTTTGCTTCTTCTTGTTCTAGAGCTTTCAGGTGTGCTGTTAAGTCACTAGTGTGAGATTTCTCCAACTTCTTTATGTGCGCATTTAGTGCTATGAATTTCCCTCTTAGCACTGCTTTCATAGTGTCCCATAGGTTTGGGTATGTGGTGTCTTCATTTTCGTTGATCTCTAGGAATTCTTTAATTTCTTTCTTTATTTCTTCCCTAACCCATTGGTGATTCAGTTGAGCATTATTCAGTTTCCATGAGATTGTAGGTTTTCTGTAGTTTTTGTTGTTGTTGAAATCTAACTTTAGACCTTGGTGGTCTGATAGAACACAGGAGGTTATTCCAATTGTTTTGTATCTATTGAGAATTGCTTTGTGGCCAAGTATGTGGTCAATTTTGGAGAAGGTTCCATGGGGTGCTGAGAAGAAGGTATATTCTTTTTTGTTAGGATGGAATGTTCTGTAGATATCAATTAAGTCCATTTGGGTCATGACTTCAGTTAAGTCCTTCGTTTCTCTGTTAAGTTTCCATTTAGGAGATCTGTCCAGTGGTGAAAGTGGGGTATTGAAGTCTCCCACTATTAATGTGTGGGGTTTTATATGTGGTTTAAGCTTTAGTAGTGTTTCTTTTACATATGTGGGTGCCCTTGTATTTGGGGCATAAATGTTCAGAATTGAAATTTCCTCTTGGTGGATTTTTCCTGTGATGAATATGTAATGCCCTTCTTGATCTCTTTTGATTGATTTTAGTTTGAAGTCTATTTTGTTGGATATCAGGATGGCTACACCCGCTTGTTTCTTAAGACCGTTTGATTGGAAAGTCTTTTCCCAGCCTTTTATTCTTAGGTAGTGTCTGTCTTTGTATTTGAGGTGTGTTTCTTGTATGCAACAGAAAGATGGGTCCTGCTTTCGTATCCATTCTGTAAGCCTGTGTCTTTTTATAGGCAAATTAAGTCCATTGATATTAAGAGATATTAATGACCAGTGATTGTTCATTCCTGTTATTTTTTGGTGGTAGTGTGTCTGTACTTCTTATCTTTGGGGTTTACTGCTGTGGGGTTATCTATTGCCTGTGTTTTCAAGCGTGTATCTGACTTCCTTGGGCTGGAATTTTCCTTCTAGTGCTTTCTGTAGGGCTGCGTTTGTGGATAAGTATTGTTTAAATCTGGCTTTGTCTTGGAATGTCTTGTTCACTCCGTCTATGATGATTGAAAAGTTTTGCTGGGTATATTAGTCTAGGCTGGCATCCATGGACTCTTAGTGTCTGCATTACATCTGTCCATGTTCTTCTGGCTTTCAAAGTCTCCATTGAGAAATCGGGTGTTATTCTGATGGGTTTGCCTTTATAGGTCACTTGGCCTTTTTCCTTTGCTGCTCTTAATATTCTTTCTTTATTCTGTATGTTTAGTTGTTTAAATATTATGTGGCGAGGTGACTTTTTTGGGGGGTCTAGTCTGTTTGGTGTTCTATAGGCTTCTTGTATCTTCATTGGCATTTCCTTCTTTAAGTTGGGAAAGTTTTCTTCTATGATCTTGTTGAATATATTTTCCGCGCCTTTAAGTTGGTATTCTTCTCCTTCTTCTATCCCTATTATTCGCAGGTTTGGTCTTTTCATGGTGTCCCAGATTTCTTGGACATTTTGGGTCATGACTTTGTTGGCTTTAGTGTTTTCTTTGACTGATGAATCTATTTCTTCTACCGTATCTTCAATGCCAGAGATCCTCTCTTCCATCTCTTGCATTCTGTTGGTTATACTTGCATCTGAAGTTTCTGATCGTTTACTTAGATTTTCTATTTCCAGCATTCCCTCTGTTTGAGTCTTCTTCATTTTTTCTATTTCCCTTTTCAGGTCTTGGACTGTTTCCTCCATCTGTTTCATTGCTTTTTCATGTTTTTCTTTCAGTGCTTTATTGTTTTCTTCCAGGACTTTATTTTTTTCTTCTACTTTAATTGTCCTTTCCTCTAGGTTTTTACAGCGTTCTTGCAATTTTTTTGTATTTTCCTCTATATAAGCCTCTATCTTCTTCATGATGTTATTCATAAGGCTGTTTTCTTCTGCTTCTTCCAATTTTTGATGATCAGCTCTAGATGTTGGAGGAGGGCTAGGTTCTGGTGATGCTGTATTGCTCTTCATTTTGTTGTATGTACTTCTGCCTGGACGTCTGCCCATCTCCTTGTGTTCGATCTTGGTCTTATCAGTGTCCTTGGTGGAGAAAGAGCTGACAGATTCGGGAAGTCTCTCTCTTTTGTCCAGATGGGACTCTCTTCTCCAAATGGGAAGTGCGAGGCAGGTTGGGAGCTCTTGTTCAGATGGGAAGGCCGAAGCAGTATGGGAGCTATTGTCTAAATGGGAAGTCCAAGGCAAGTTGGCAGCTCTTGTTCAGAAGAGAAGTCTCTTGTCCAGGAGGGAAGTCCAGGGCAGGATGGGAGCTTTGTTCAGAAGGGAAGTCCGGGGCAGGATGGGAGGTTTGTCCAGAAGGGAAGTCCGTCCGGGGCAGGATGGGAGCTGGGGGCCGGTCTCTAAGTCTCAGGAAGTGGCGGGAGTCTCCGGGGGTGCTGGACTTGGGGGCAGGGCTTGGAGACTGCAGGGGATCTTGGAGAAGGGGGCCCTTCCCGGTAGGGGTGGGGGTAGAAGGGAACCTGCCCGCTGGCCAGAACTTGGGGCCAAGGTGCGCAGGTCTTGCCAGGGGTGGCTCAGGTTTGTTTTATTAATAAGAACTTTTAAGATTCATGCTACAGGGTCATCTCATTGTTATCTCAATAACTTGCTGTGATATATTTCAATTCAAGAGGAGACAAAATAAAATATTCCTCATAAGAACACTGATGAATGATAATTTAAATTCTAACTATACACGTTCTATGTGCATATAATTTTATACATCACAGCACAGGTGATGGCCAGGCGATGGTGGTGCACCCCTTTAATCCCAGCACTCAGGAGGCAGAGGCAGGTGGATCTCTGTGAGTTTGAGGCCAGCCTGGTCTACAGAGGGAGTTCCGGAACAGGCTCCAAAAGCTACACAGAGAAATCCAATCTCAAAAAAAACCCCAAAAATAAATAAATAAATAGATAAACAAACGAACAAATAAAAAAATTAATTAATTAAATAAAAACACACAGGTCATCATTTTTTATCCATGATGGTAGGAGACTGGGTATATTGTTTCTTTTCAAATTATAATATTTTTAATTTTCGTTTATTGATATTTAACTCAATAGTAAGCCCAGAAGCATCTATAAGCACATCTATACTATGTAAATTATTATGTAATCATAGCTTTCATTTCCTCCAGTTCTAATCTCCTAGTCTTATCCCCAACTCTGCAATGGAACATGTGCTTTAGCATTTTCTGACCCCCACCCCCAATTCTTGTGGATCCCACAGCTCTTCTCCTCCTAAACCTCCCTCTCAACACTCAATGTTTCAGCCCAACCTAAAGCTCCAGAAGGCAATCCCTGCAAAACCATGGGTCACTCCTGCCAGGGAAGCAGGTAAGTTAACTGCAGATCTTCACCTCTCCTTCTGCTCCTCCATAGTTAATCCTCCATAGCTAATCCTCCATCTCATTCCAGCCCTAGAACAAAAAACTTGCTGAAGTTTCTCCTTCTCTTTTGACCCTATCCCTGACAGATCAGGAAGACTGTCTCCTCCAATCTTCCTTGCCCCAATTCATCCCATTCTATCAGCCTCTAACACCAGCAGCATTTCTAGGGGAATACACCAGCTGAGCAGACCAGGGAAACTCGTAAGCTAACCAAAAACCTGCACCACTCCCTCTTCTCCAAATCCAATCCCCCAGCCTCATCCCTAGATCTGCAACAGAACACCTGCTGCAGCCTTCCTTCCCTACCTGCCCACATCTCCTGTGGATAACATTAAGTAACATGCCTTAAAAAGTAATAATTAATTATTTGAAAGGATAACAGAAGTCACAAAGAGTGCTTCAAATAGTTCACGTTATTCTAAAAATTTACAAGAACTGTGACCTTTGAGAACAAGCTTAGACCCGTGAAATTTAAATTCAGTAATTATAAGCACAAGGAATCCAAGGAAATCAACCTGCACTTATTGAGAAGAAACCTGAAAAAGAGACACGAAGATATTACAAGGATGAAAACAGCATTCTATGCCAAGAATATACAAAAAGTGTGATTGACATCATCATTGAAAGAGTGGGTTAGCACAAAATGATGGAATTGTAGAAGGAACCTGGTACCGCAATTAATGGAGGACAGGAAAATGGTGACCAAGATAAAACCCAGTATTTTACCGAACTTTAAAAGAAGTTAGGTTTTCTAATATACAATGGGACATTTGTCTGTATGAGGTAAAATTTGCAATAATACAGGGAAGACAAGGCGGCTGAAGCTTTACAAGATTGAGAGGAATGAAAGCAAACCACAAAGTATTTGAAATGTAGGATTAGTAAATATCGTAAAAAAAAATATTCTTTCATAAAGTTTATCTGTAACAAAGATACTGAGAGATACACCAGAAATGCAGACATTCATTTCATGATGGAAACCAAAGAAAAAGAGAAGAAATTGTACTAATGTGTTTAAGTACAAAACCAAAAATCAATAGGTTCAATGGTGCTGAAGAAAGGGAAGCTTTTGGCGACAGAAAGTGGAGGAGAATACATAAATAATCTCATGAATGGAAAATCTATATTAAATGGGATCATAAAGGAACACTAATTTACTTAAATATTTCACATTAAATGAAGATAGTAAATGTACATTTAACATATGTGTTATAATATTCTTATCAAATGTATTATTATTTTGTTAGAGGGTTTTTGTTTACTGGTAGAAGTTGTAGTCTCCCCATGGACTGTCAATTTATCTCAATAGTTGGGTAACACCAACACGAGGCTCCTTCCATCCAGCAGAACTTCCTGCCTTCATCTGTCCTTATCTACACAGATGCCTGATTCATCTTTCGCTTGACCCTCGGCACAGATCCCTGTTAAGAAGACTTGTCCTAGGAGCTCTGCTATAGGAACCTACTGCCACATGCAGAACCTTGCGAATTGGGATTTGTCCTCAGACTCTCCAATCCTATTTATTCTTTATACACTGGAATAAAATTGAGCTGTTTCAGTGAAAGTAGTCTCCCAGAGGGCTGTCTCCATTTGTGCTCACTGGCCACTTAAAAAGCTTCCTGCCTCCATTTCTGCCTCTTTACCTTCTTGGACTGGCGGCTGACAGGCCAAGAGGGAAAGAGGACCCCCACATTATTTAGAAGATGAATGAACATAAAAGAAAATCCAGTCATTTTTTTTAATTACTGCTCTATGGTCTCCTCATACTCAAGGTCTGGAAGAATTCATCATCTTTTGTATGTTATAGCGTTCTATGGAAAATGTGGAGCACATATATCTAGTACTTGTTAAAAATGCAAGTCCTAGGTTGGTAATGCTGTGGAATTTTATTTTCTTACTCGTAAATTTGAAATCAATACTAATATATCATCATATTTCTTATTTGTAAAGATTTCATTATCTTTAGCCATTGCATATGGCTCTATGTTACATAAAGAATTTTTCATACAACTATATACCATCCCCTCAGCATTTTTTCTCCCATTTTCTCTCATATTTTCCTATGATTATAATAAACTGGGACTAATATTGTACTCTTCCCAATACACTAGGTATCCTAAGCCATTTAATATTGGAATCCTCTAACTCTCATTTTGGAAACTTTGCTATTATTGTGTTATTTTGTCATTTCAAATGACTTCGTAAGAGAAACCATCTTAAGGAAATAGATAAGAAACTAAATTCCAGTTTGAGTGCTATTCCAAATTACAGAGTCATGGAATTTCACATTTTACCCTTAGGATTATGTTCAAGCCACAGTAAAAGTTCATGGCAATTATCAAGTTACAGTTTTGTAAAGCACAAGCAGATTTGTCTGCTGTTAGGCAGCCATCTAAAGCTGAATCACATGGGAAGCTTGGCAAACTTCCTGGAGAGTTTGTGTCAACTTGTGTATGTGATGCTCATATTTTCCTTCTTGAAAGAATAATGGCATTAAAAAAACATTATTTATATTCTAAGGTATCTGTTGATTCTTGAGTACGGAGTTAATGTGGCACACAAATCTGGTACATTTGCTGGTACCTCTAGACGTCATGCATTTAGGAGAGTCAGATAATGCTTATATTATATCACGTCCTTCTTTTTTATATACTATATAAATGTGCAACTATCAAATAAATGACTACTAACTAATATTAGAGAATAGAAGAGTTTTTTTTCCTTCCATGATACCCAAACAATGATGTCACTGTCTCTTTTTCTATCACGTGCCACTTTTAAAACACTATTTATTACATGTAGTCAACTAACTCTATTACTATTCTAGAATGCTCTTGGATATTCCTGATTATTCTGTTACACTGAGAATATTGCACTGAGAACCAAGTAAAATTCAAATTTCACATCTCTATTATGCTATCAAATATAATCTACAGGGAAAAACAAAAGCTATAAACATATTTGAAAAATACTCCAGTCATTGAACAAGGGCTTTTTAAATGAGAGCTAAACCTTGAGTGAAGCCAAAACAGATGCTGAATGTATAATGGGACAATACATAGGAGAAAATAATCCTATTTTTAAACTACTTACTAGGTAATAGATTTTCTAAAAGCAGGGGATATTATTGAATTTCAATGTGTTCACAATACCCCTGATACTCTGATATCAACAGCATCACAGTTTCTGCTCCCTTCTCTTCTTTCCTATTTTCCTTTTAGTCTTCTGCTCAATAAGTATATATAAGAATTATCATTTTATAACATTTGATTTGTGTGAATGAATTGTATGACAACATATAGTGATTAACAACTTTAGCCTACTCTGATGAATAGTGTCTCAAAGCGCTTTTACCTTCATTTACTTTTCCCACCATTGTGGAACTGGTATTTTGTTTGTTTGTTTTAATTTTTTTTTTCACTAGCTCCTCAGTTCCTAGAATTGTCAGGACTGTGGTTTTGTTATTGTTTTAATGTTTGTTGGGGTCCACAAGAAGCCCCATGAAAGAACACCAGTCATGTATGCAATCAACAAGGGTGTTTATTAAAAAATTTCTAGTATGCAGGGGTCAACCATCTGACACATGGCAAAGGGCGATCCCAAGAGAAACTAGCAGGCTCCTTTTAAGCAGGATTAGGGGGATTCCAGTTGTGCTTAAGTGAACTTTGAAGTGTTTTTATAGACCTCTACTGGTATAGGGATCATTTTATGATTGGCTCTTGGTATCTGGTCAGCAACTCTGGTTGCTGTGTCAGGGGACTATTTTCTGTGTCAGGGATCTGTTTGACTGAAAATAGCAAGGACAGTTCCAGCTTGTGGCTGGGTAGGACCCTGGTTGTCTACCAGGTGTATTTCCTGAGGGTCTGATTGAAGCCAAACATGAGTCAACATAGGATGGTGGGATAATATTGGGCAGAAGTCTTAGCAAACTGGCACCTGGGAAGAAAAAGACAAAAAACAAAAAACAAATAAAACAAAAACAACTGGCCCAGTTAGGGTCAGTCCCGTTGTAAGAGGGGATGGCTGCTTCAATCTTATTCTGATTTTCAAATATTTATTGGCCATTAGGATAACATTTCTAGTAAATTAAAAGCTTTTATTTTTCTGTTTTTAGTTGGATTCTATCATTTTATCACTGCTTTTAAAAATTCTTTAAGCACTTAGCTCTTTGTGTATTTTAATTGTACAGAGGACAGGGGATCATTATGACCTGCATTTATGGGTTATTTACCTGCTATTTTTCTTTATTACCATTTTGTGTTCTCTCTACAAATTCCTCTCCATAGCTAACAGTTTTTCCTTCATTTTCATCATTCACTACTCTTCCAGATTCCAAAAATGTAAACAGATATCAAATAATTACATGAGTCTTTTATTTAATATTTATTTCTAGCCATTTCTCTGTAAAAGACACATTTTTTTTTCTTTCTAAGGCTGTTGTGTGACAATATTTTTCCTGGGATGCAACACACACATCTACTCATCTCAGATAGGGAACCCATGACAGACCAAGATATGGAAACTAGGAAAGTCCAACAGGAATATGGATGTATGGTCACTTATAGGAGCAGAAAGGACTCAATGACAGCTAGGTCACCAAGACCCACTTCAACTCACAAATCTGGAAACCTATGCACACTGCACAGCCTGCAGGCAGCCCAAGGGATTGGAAAGTGTCCTTTCCAGGTGGTTCAGTCTCTCTAAGCCTCTTTCAGGCAGCTCAGCTGGTTCAGTCCTCTTGGCAAATTTTTCCTCTGAGAGTTTTCTTTGCAGCTTAACTCTGCTTGTCTGAGAAGGACCATCAGCTTTTGTTGCTTCCTCTGATGTGGAGTGGACTTCTGAATCTGGTCAGCTTCATGTACTTCCTGCAGCTATTTTGAGTTGTTTACTTTCCTGTTTAAAGAGCTCCCCCACAGGATGGAGTATTTCAATCTCAGAAGAAACTGCTGCAAAATGATGGCTGAATAAAAATCTGTTGTGCATATAAAGCACATGTTTGTCCATTCATCCTTTGATAGACACCTAGACTAGTTAATCTGGCTATCATGAATACTGAATCAATGATTGTGGGTTTGAAGGTACTTGTAGAGTAGGCTGGCTATGATTTCTTAAAACATATAGTGTGTGTGTGTGTGTGTGTGTGTGTGTGTGTGTGTGTGTGTGTGCTACAGCTTGAATATATGAAATTTCTAGTTTTAATTATTTCTGAGCAAACTAACTCCACATTGATTTTTGAAGTGGCTGGATTAATTCCTATTTATATAAGCAGAATGGGAGGGTTCCTTTTCTCTGCATCTTTGCCAACATTTGTTGTTTTTGTTTGTGTCCTGAGACTCATTCTGATTTAGTAGGAAGTGAACATTTGTTATTTTGACACACTAAAGATGTTGAACAGTTTTTCTTGTATTTAGTGGCTACTTTATTATTTCTTCACCCAAAAAATTATATGCTCAGTTCATTTGCCCATTATTGATTCTGGCTCTTTTGGTGTTTATTATTTTAAGTTCTTTTATATAGTAATATATATTCTTATATAATTTTTGCCATATAATTACATGGCAAAGAATTTCTGGTATTTTGCTAACCAGCTCTATACACTTGATTTACATTTCTGTGCAGGAACTTCATAACTTAATGCATGCATCCTCGCTGATGCTTGGTGTTATTCACAGAGTTTGGGACTCCCAAGCAGTGTCCACAATTTTCCTTTATTATTAGTTCCTGTTTGGTTGTATTCAAAACATCTTTAACCAACCAATACCATAAAGACAACTTCTAAGATGATGATGACACTTCATTGATTTAACTTCCTAATTTTGGTTTACAATACATCTGTGGTAGATGAAGTTAGAGCATAGATGTTTATTTTTCCAGAGATAGCCAGTTACCTATCACTGCACCTTCATGAATTGCACTGTATTTACTGTACTGTTTTATCACATTATTGTAGTACAAATGACTGTAAATGCCCGAGATGAGACCTTTTCTATGTGTGTTTTCATTCACTGATATGTATAATCTATTTGTTTTCACTTGTGGCAATGAATGATTTGGGCAATTGTTATGTGTCACTGCATATATTAGCATTTAAGTGTAGCTAGAGTTTTTCTCTCTGGATCCCGTCAAGCCCCAGCAGTCCCTTAGCCCACTTATAAAATAAACATACAGACGCTTATATTATTTAAACTGCTCGGCCATTAGTTCAGGCCTACCATTGTCTAGCTCTTACTCTTATACTCAGCCCATTTCTGTTAATCTATATGTCACCACGTGTTCTGTGGCTTTACCTGCTGCCTCTACATGATGCTCCCTGGACAGCAGGCTGGGTGTCTCCTCCTCTCTGCCTTCCTGTTCTCTCAATTCTCCTCTCTGCTAGTCCTGCCTATACTTCCTGCCTGGCTACTGGCCAATCAGTGTTTTATTTATCAATAAATGATCCACAGCATTTAAGTGTCCATATTCTCACCACCTTGCTTATTTCTATTATTTGTTGGTATGTTATGTTTATATCAGGTTCAACATTGTGCCTGTTGATGCTAACAGTTGTATTTCTTCATTTACAAATTTTGTCCTATTACTTCTTGTGCGTGATTTTCCTACACAGCTTGGGAATCAGGCTTGGAGAGATAGTAGTTCAAAACACTACCCTTTCAGAGAAGGAGATCTGGGTTCCTAGTACCTATATTAAGTGGTTCAAATGTCATCTAACTCCAGATCCAGGGGATCCAAAAACTTGTAACATCCATGAGCATCCATACACTTGCACACATACACACAAATGCACACATAAATAAATAACAAAGTAAATATTTTCAAAAGAAAATTTTAGAATATTTATGAGTGAAAGTTAAATATCATCCTAAGAAATTGCCTTATGGGTAATTTATAGTACATCCAAATAAATTTTTAAGTTAATTGTGGGCATATCATAATACAACTCAAGATTGAGAAATTTCCATCAATGTTTCAGCATTCATCATCATGAGATTTTTTTTTATAGTTTTCATGTAAAACAAAAGTTTAATTCAGGTAAATAATTTTTGAATTTATGAATTTTCATATATTTTCTTCTTTATTCCTAAAAATGTTTAAAATAATTTATCAGTTTTAAATTTTAGTTTGGTTACAAAAGTTGATTCAATGGATCAGAATAACATTCATAAATTTCTATATGAAATTGAGAACTTTGCACCACAGGATTTGTAACATTTTACTTTTCATATTCATTAGCACTATGTTGTTTTAAGATATGTTGCTGTTTTAAGATCAGGACTGATGTAGTACTGCTTTTCTTGTTATTGGCAGATATTCTCCTGTATTATGAGGCACCTCTGCTCTGATTGATCACTTTGGTAAGTGTTCTAAAACAAGCTGTTTTCTGGTTTGAAATCTATTTCATTGCATTTCCTCGTTTCACAGCTCTCCTTTATTAAAAGTAATTTTGATATTTTGTAAGCCCTTATTTTAGACTTTTCTTTCCATCTTTTCTTAACAATTTCTTTTTTTGCTATGCTATGATGTCTATAATAATATCATCTGGTATTATTACTGACTATAGCATGCCTATATTTAAAATAAAATATGCAGGTGAATATGACTTTTGTTCCATTCAACATGATTTCATGTGCACAGCACTTAGTTAAAAATATTTTCTAATACTAATCATTACTCTTTTCTTTGGCAAATGTATTACTAAGAAACGTTTTTCTGCTAAATGTTTGAGACAGTTCTATATACCTTTTGTTAAAGGCTTTCACTATAATTATGCTGAATTAAAAATTTTACATTATGAGACTTCTTTTTACTAACATGATTGAGACCTGTTTAATGTATCAGCATTGATTGATAAATATCTGATTGATAAGTATTCCCTTTGAATTTGAAATTTTTCTAGTTTCAGCTCTTTAATTTTTTAACTTCATATGACTATTAATTATTGTTTGGGGGACTGAAAATTGGGGTTTGTGCTTTTAGTTGTTGATTAACTGCTCCATTGCTTTTTTCTGGATGAAGGCTGTTTATGTTTTGTGTGCTTTGTTGATACTTCTGAGGCATGTTTCTCTGTTGTTGTTTTTTTCTTTAATAAGATTTTTATCTTGCTTTTTAGGGGGTTCTTTTATTTCCCCTTTTTAAAAAGTATCTTTTTCATACAGTACATTCTGATTATGTTTTCCCTTCCCCCAATTTCTTCAAGTTCCTCTCATCCAATCCTTATCCATACCCTTCTTGTCTCTCCTTAGAAAACAAACAGGCATCTAGGGATGATAATAATAAAATAAACAAGACGAGGCAAACCAAATAAATGAGAATAGGACAGCATAAACAGAGAAAAGAGCCAAAGAAAAAGCACAAGAAACATATATAGATGCAAAGACACAAATGTTCAGCCCCCACAAAATCCCTTAAATGTAAAACTGGAAGCCATAACATACATGAAATGGACCTGTAAGCAGAAAAAAATACTGCGGATCTCATCTTTACTTTGTTTCCCATAGTTCTTTGTGTAGATATGTATGAGTCTTCCTGAGATTTTCCCAGTCTTTGATAGAATTACTGTTGGTGTCATTCTTGTTCTGCTCTTGTTTAGGCAGCCACGTTGTGAGAGTTTATGAATGTAACTTCTTGACTTTTGTTTAACTGGCTTGCTGTGGATGATTGGTTAATAAATAAAACACTGATTGGCCAGTAGCCAGGCAGGAAGTATAGGCAGGACAAGGAGAGTGGAGAATTCTGGGAAGTAGAAGGCTGAGGCAGAGAGACGCTGCCAGCCACCACCATGAAAAGTAAGATGTAAGGTACTGGTAAGCCACAATCCACGTGGCAACTTATAGATTAATAGAAATGGGTTAATTTAAGATATAAGAACTAGATAACAAGAAGCCTGCTGAGGCCATACAGTTTGTAAGCAACATGTCTCTGTGTGTCTACTTGGTTGGGTCTAAGCAGCTGTGGGACTGGAGGGTGAGAGAGATTTGTCCTGATCGTGGGCCAGGCAGGACCAGGAAAACTCTAGCTACATGAGCTCTTTAGTAGGATCTACTTAGATATAAGTAAGCCCTGTTGAAATACGCCATTGTTGACATTTTTGTTAAATGCTTAAGCTACTTAAATCTTCCTGTATCTATGTCTGGTATTGTTAGGTATCAGGGCCTTTGTTGTTCCATATATAAGATGACAGTTGTTGTTTTGTTGGCTTGCAATCTTAATAAATTATATTTTTGTCCAGACAAAATTCAAAGAAACTGATGTATTTATTTCTTCCTACAGACCTGTTACCTTTGTTTCTCAGCCCCACAAATTCCGCATGCTTCGGTGGTGGTGCACGCCCTTAATTCCAGCACTCAGGAGGCACAGGCAGGTGGGTCTTTGTGAGTTTGAGGCCAGCTTGATCTCCAAAAAAAAAAAAAAAAACTACAGCTTTTTGTTCCTAATTGTATATGCCATTGAAACAACAGAATGGATTCTATGAATGGAACTCTAAAAAGTTCCAAGAGAAAGAGGAATTGGCAACTGGAGAACTTAGGCCATTTACTTCAGTTCTATCAGGGATTATGGAATAATAGTGACTGTTGCAATATTTAAAGGAGTAATAATTTCCTAGTATTTCTGCACTTTTCTAGGTATTTATGCCTATTGTTTCCATGACAAACTCTAATCCAACATTTAACTACTACTTCTATGAGTCTGATGATGACTCCCTTGTTCTTAGCCATGGCTTATTTTTATTTTTATTTCATATTTTCACATACCAAGCATAGGAATCAACAACACTTTCAGAAGAAAAGCTCTGGTAGTATCAGCCTCACCTCTCTATACTCCCATGACAATGACACTTTAATTCCTTGGTTATTTCTTCAATTTTGACAGTTCTGGCTCTTCCAAAGAGATTTTCAAAGAATAACTCAGTAAAATATTTGGCATTGAAAGAAAGTTGGTTTTTTGAATTTGAATACTCTGGTGGAATGATCCATCATATCTGGAAGTAGAAGTGAGATGTGTACATTTTTAGCTCTATTAAACAGTTTACATAATCTCTACATACAAATCCATTATCACACTCCTTAATATATACCTCATTTAAAGTATGAATTATTTAAATGTTGTACTCTAAATTGATGAATCTAAAATTTAATCTATACTAAGCTGAAGAGATGAGGAGAACAGCCCACAAATTGGTAGGTTAATGGATGTTATTAAGAACACCAAATTGTGATAATGAAATTACTATCTGCCCTTAGATAATTATGGCTTCTAAGTCTTCTGTAGATATAGCTCTACAATTGATTTGTCATCAATAAAATTTTATAAAGAGTTCATTTAAATCTTTCCATTTCTAGATGTATCAGAATGTATAATTTCTATAAAACAAACATCCATGCAATTTATGAGGAAAAAAGCAAAGCACATATTAATTATTAATCATTTTCTTAGGTTGCAGAAGTGTGAGTAGCCAGCATTTAAAATGCTGTAGATGAAACACACTTAAAATTTTCTGGATTTGAGATTTGATTTTTAGGAAATAATTTCAATTAGTTTTTTGCATCTTGTAAGACATTCAAAAGCTCTAGTCTTCCTGGGGGAAATGTTAAAGTAGAATCATGATGTAATGCACAAATCACAATTTGTGTCTTTGTTCTATAGTGACAACAAACAATCATCTCTAACCTTCATTCTTGAATAGCTTCATCCAATAATTGGACCATGTAAATAAGAATCCATATTAAAAAAAACTTCAAATCTATAAAAGACTATCTTAATTAGGTGGTTTTATTGATCACTTGGAGAAATATTTAAGCCATAAGCAAAATGATAAATTCATTTTTCTGAATGGGTACATCCTCTCAATTTTTATTTACTTGAATTGTCATGACTATTGAGAAAATGAAGGTTTGTTACAGGACTACTATTAATTCAGTCTGATTACCATTGAATCTTATAATCAGCTTCATATTTTGGATGAATAACATGCAATTTTGTAGCTCGGAAAACAACATTTGGTTTTTATATCTTTATCAACATCAATCCAAGATTGCAAGTTACTTGTTAAACACCATAAATGGGTTTACATTCAGCTCATAAAATAAGAAACTTCCATCTTTCTATTCAGGATAATTTGACTTTCAGGAAGGAGAGTAATTATCAGGTTGGTATTGCATACTTTATTAATACAAATTCAGCTCTTCTGTTTCACTATGTGGTTTAAAGCCACACATTGCTTAAAACTTGTGTAACCTCTACATGTAGATAGTAAAGTCCATGTGAACTTTCTTTAGGAAGTTAGTGTAAACACTGACTTTTCTCTATGAGATAACATATTCACTATTCCTATATATCTCTGGGCAGAAGTCAGAGTCTGGTTTCCCATACATGGCAATCATCTTCTTTAACTGGCAGCATTTGTGACAGAATAAACTCCATTAACTTGTTCTATTAATGCTCTGTGCAGTCAGCAAGATCAATGCTGCATGGAATGATGAAATGACTAACAGCCTTCCTCAGAGCCCTGCCGAGTGCTTTCTGTCACACAGAATATATAATTACTGTTCATATAACCAGGTAGGATTTGATATTCTATTGCTCATGCAATCCCTGCAAACACAAGGAGGTTCTTAATGAGTAGAATAAAAATAAAGTCTTTTCTCTCTGTGCATACAGAGTCATTTATTATATTTTATTACAGAACTATTATTTAACAAACTGAAATTGTGGAATAAAATCAGATTCTTTTCCCCCATTGGCTAATATGATGACCAAACAACTTGGCACAATTTAAGAGCATCGGATGGAAAAGATTTTCTGAACAGATGCCTCCCCAAGGCCCATTAGTTACAGCAGCGGAGCACAAGGTGAGCCAAAGCAGAGTAAATGGGAACTAATGAAGCCAGCAGACCCGAGGATACTTTACCGAATGTAAGTAAACAGGCAACACATATCACACCATTAAAAATAATCCAAACTGCGTGATTTGAGACAGGTATCTTGCTCTGCAGATGGCACAGCTGCTAGTACTCATCTGAAGAGAGGTATTCTCTTTTAGAATAACTTCTGCAAAAAAGGAACATTAACCACTTCAGAAATATAAATGGTTTTTTTTTCCTCTCTGTCTCCATTTTCTGCTGCCTGCCTTCTCGCCTCCAGAGTCGCCCCCACCCTGCACATCTGAGAGGAAAGCTAGCTTTAAGAGCTGAGTAGCTGCATGGGCCTGCAAATGTAAACCTTGAGAACACTGCATTTTATTCTAACCAAATATAGGAAGCATGAAGCTAAGCAATCACAAAGAAATAATTGAAAGGAAGAGTCAGAACAGATGTAAAATGAAGAGAAGTATGAAAAAAAATCAACATTAAAATCAAATTCAAGCCCCTTTTTTACTGAGAAGAATGAGTTTATCATTTGCAGATTGAATATAACTAAGTTGAAAGGTATTTTTCATAACAATGATTTATATATTCAGCCTTTTGTTGGAGCAGGGTTTCTTTTGTATGACAGCAATATCTCTCCCTCCTCTTTTATTTAAAGGTCCCTCTACATTTCCATCAGAAGTCTCTAGATTGAGTGTTTTACAACTCGGTTAGAAAAATTTACTGCAGAAAGAAATTTTAAATTCAGATATGATTCTTGTGGTGAAATTTGTAGGCTAGTAACATTTTCAGTTGTCCATTTGAGATTTGATAAATGTATACAGTTGGAGCAAATGATCCTAGTTACAGAGAATTGTTAATGCCCCTTCAAAGTCTTATTTCTTAAATTAAAACTGAAAATACAAATAATGGAATATTGTTCTCTGACTTAGTAATCATGTTTATTACATCCTCATTAATCGGGAGGTTGCAGACTAGTTACTTTTGACCTGACAGTATCAGTTAATGACAGAATGGTGAGAAACTTAAAAGTCATGCTATTGGTCAAGATATAATAATTATTCCTTGTTGTGTAATATTTTGATGGCAGTCTGGCTCTCCCAACACTGACAATGAAGTTTGCTTTAAATCAGAGAGCCAAGCTAGCTACTAGCTGATCAAAATAAACCATAGAGGTTTTAGAGGACTGGGGACACTGAGAGTGACATAGGAAGTAGGGGGAGCTTAGTGAGAGTCTTGAACCTTATGGATCGAGAAATGACAGAGAAAGGAGGTCATTGTCACTTCTCTACCACTTTTCTGATCATTCAGGTTCTTACCGCGATATCTTGACTCCTGAGTTTTCATTTATAAAGAATACTTAGGTAAATGTTTCATCTCCTGGCATCGAAACAAGCATATGAGCCTACTTTCCAGCATTTGTATAGAAGCGGCATTACTTCAGGATGAAGTCACAGTGACTGTACAATGAATGAAGTCTATCATTTCCCTAAAGATGAGTTCAAACACCAGAGTATTAAATCTAATTGCCATTTGACTTCAGAAGAATGCTGAATCCATTTTCAAAACACTTTCCAATATCATGCACTGTGTCATACTTCAACTTCTAAAACTGCTCTTAGAAAGTCTGCTTATGAGAAGAAATGAGAAGTATGCTATAAACTTTAGTATTTTATTCAGAATCTTTCATAGTATGAGAACATAAGTAAGAATAGAACTTTAAGTATAGTATGAGAACATTGAGTAGTGCTCATTTCTAGTGTTAGTTGACTATAATAAAGATCATACTAGACACTGGGAATCTTACCATTGGTAAAATGTAGTCTATCTTTTGTGTGTTTCATAAGCAACAGAACAAATATTGACTATGCAGATGAGTGTGACATTTCTACATGGTATAATGGGAGGGCAAACTAGGACTGCATATTTAAGCATTAAAACAACATGTCCATTGTGTATGTATTTATTCTCCAAATAATCAAGATATGAAAATTGTATTCTATCAACAAGAACACAAAATAGGTAGAGCAAAATGATATTTCATACACACACACACACACACACACACACACACACACACACAGAATTTGTAGACATTCAAAGGAAGAAAAATATACATAGCGTTTGAGAGTATAATAAATAATAAAATCAGAAGAATAAAGCATGAGAATGTATAGCAGAAAATAAAACTATATTGATAAAAATAGTTGTAGTTGGGAGATAGGCAATCCAAGGTTCTTCTTTCAGGCTAAAATTCTGTTTATTAGATGATAAATAACAATCTAACTGCTTAAACTTCTAAACTGTATTCTGTTGTGATCAAATATGAGCTCTGGCCAGAGCATTCTGATGATAAACCTATACCAGTTAGGAGACAATAAAAATAACATTTAGTCTACAGTGTTTTTCTTAGTGTAAAACAGAAACAACATGCAAGTCAGAAAATTAAAAAAAAAAGAAAGGAAAAGAAAAATTAACCTTCCTTGGCAAATCTGTTAACAGTGTCACTACTGAAATCAACAAGACAAGAAAATTCAGTTAACTTACATAAAATCATTTAGAATTCAGTCAATCTTGAAGACCTAAGGGTAGACAATTATCATATCTTTAGTATAGGAATCCTGTTAGCTAACTGCAGAAGCTATGAGATTACGGGAAGAAAATAAACTGAGGAAAATAAGGAATGAAAATCGATGCTTCTCTTAATTAATGAGCTGAGAAAGAAGGTCTGGAAAAGCTCTGCCATAGACAAGCCAGAAATACAGGAAAGAAAGAGTAACATAATTTGAAGAATGCTGTCAGAAGTGAGGTTGATAATAAATACTAAAGAAAAGTATACAAACGAATAATAAGAAGAAAAACCATTAGGAAAGTTGAATCAGTAGATTTGTTGAGAATAGCAACGTATGTTTGTTACCAGGCTGATAACTAAATGGGAGGTAAGAAATGCAGCTCAGTGTATCTTAGTTCCCCTGGTATCCATACACAAAGCACAGAGCCAGCTACAAGGAAGATTTTTAATAGTTGTGTGTTGACAGACAGATAGAAATGGGCTGATCCATCATTGTCCGTTCCAGAAATGTAGCTGAAAGGCAAAGAAATAACTCTCAGCAATAGCTGGAGAGAAAAGTAATATTTAGAAATTTTATTTTCTTGTATTTCAATATAGAAATTGAAAAGAAATTTTCAGCATTAGGAATGAATGCTGTAATTTACAAAACATTAGTGGAAAAGTAAATTATGAAACAAGGTTTAAATTAGGAGAGATGATAAGATCAAGAGTAAAAGTCTGGCAGGCCTGTCTCCCGAGCCTGGAAGAGAAGAATTATTGTTGGATGTTACATAGATACAAACATGGATTGGCATTTCCAAGGTATGACAGAGTCTATCTATCTATCTATCTATCTATCTATCTATCTATCTATCTATCTATTTTTTAATATAGACTTCAAAGTAACATCACAAGGGTAAAAGTACAAGGTAGCTGAAGAATATAGGAAAAGTTGGAAATTTTAAAAAACAAGTGATAAGTACTGGCAAGAAAAACAATTGATATGCAGCCCTGAAGTACAATCAGAGGTTAGAAACATCAATTTATAATATCACTCACAAAGCTGAGAGATTTTAAGCACCTAGTATGAGGGAAGATTGATTGTACATTATTCTACGATTAGGTATTTGGGGTAAGGTAAAAGAGCAATGATATCAAGTGTGCAAAGTAATTGAGCAATTCAGAAAAATCATCTTCTTTCATGCTCAAATAGGGGAATACATCTAGGAAAAGAAGGTCTTTGGCCTTGGGAGAAGAGAAAAGGCAACAAATTGGATGCTTTTAGGAGATTAAAGAAGGAGTTTTAGAAAACTAAAATGATGAAATTGAAAGATTAAGTGATGGTCAGGAAGTTGTAGTAGCATTTTATAGTAGTAGCTAGTGGCTATAACACACCTAAGTTAAAACTGCAAGAACTGAATGGGGCAAGTTGCTTTCTAAAAATAGTTGTATTTTAAAACCTCATATTGTTTGCTTTCCAACAGTTTCCCTCATGCATATTCTAATTATTAGTATTCTAATCTCCCTCCCACCCGTTCTCCTCCTTCTTTACCTCATTTCCCAAAGTCTCCTTCATACATCATGATGGGTTTTTGTTATTATTTGTTTTTCCTTATTTGTTTGATTTCTTGATTTTTATGAGACCCACTGAGTTAAGCCTGGGACATCTGTGTTGACCTGTACTTGGAACTGTTCAATAGGTTCCTCAGTGGATACATTAAAATAAATAGTGGTGAATGCAGAAATGCTTGGAAGTTTACAATGTTGAGAATAAGCAATGATTTGGGTTCTTGACTGCCTTCCCTCTCAAAGACATTCATACCACACTCATTAAAGCTTAGAAAATATTAGCAAGAAGTGGGTATAGAAGAAAAGTGAGAAGCAGAAAATAAAAAAGACTGTGAAATATAATCTGGTTTTTACACTCAGCTATTACAGATTTTCTCCATCTAGATACAGCAAGGATCTATAGTAGTGATGCAGCTTGAAATACAAAAGAAGACAATACACCAGGGGCAAAGCATTTATGCAAAGCTAACACATTCATTGGCAGTGCAAAATTGTTCAGAAATCAGAGAAGGCAAGGTAATTGAGTTTTAAAGCATGCTTAGTTTTCCATGGGAGTAGATCCCAAGGGATAAGATAGATAAAATTCTACCCAGAATTATCAGGACAAAGTTGTATTTAAGTTTGTGAATAATACACATTGCTAATATAAAATCTAAATGAAATACTACAGCCAAATTTCATTTTTCATAATTGTTATTTGTTCAAAATTTTTATTGAAGAATGTTTTTGTATTACTCTACAGGTGATACATAATCATAAATGATTAATAATACTTGAGCTGGTCACAAATTATTGAATTCATTGTTGCTCATACCTCATGAATGGAAACCTTCTCCAGGTAAATGAATTAATAAACACTAACACATTATTTTTGTCCATAATTTTTAATAATTGCATACAAAAAATCTGCAATTAGCCATTGCTAATATATAAGGTAGAATCAAACCTATTCCCTTCCTTAGAGGCATAAATCTTATTTATAATTAAAGTAGAAGGGTCGTATGATAGCCACATCTATGTCTCAGGAATGGAAAGAGACACCAAACTACATTATCTTATTTCCTGTATGTCTCAGACAGTGATCCTCAATGACCACTCTTCTGCTATTGTTCTGACTAGAAATAAGAACATCCTCGGATATTCAGAGACCATTTATAGAAAGCAAAACAGTGTATGAATTTTCCATTCCCTGTTGGATCTGCCTAAGGGAATAAAGATAATTATGGTGATGAGCTGTGTCATTATTATTTTAATTTATTGAGTGCTAATGGTACCCTCAGCACAGCAGTAAATAAGGAAAGAGAAATGGTGCCCACCCCAGCCTGAGGACAGAGACAGGACACAATGACAAAGAGCTGTGTAATAGAGGAGGACAAGTGCAACGCTCCCTGACGTTAGAAAAAGAGGAAAAGGACTAAATATACTACCCATTGATTAATCAGAGACCATACAACTAAATAAGAGATAAACTGCAGAGGAGATAACAGCTCTGTGATTGGTGAGCTGATGCATAGCGCTTTGTAGGGCAGAAGATAATGTGATAATGTAAAACCAAACAAAACAAGAGTCGAAGGGTAGGCAGAAATTCAAAGATGCACTTCCATCATCAAATTTTATTTCCTTGCATGCTTCTAGGCTTTGATTACAAGTGTATGGCTACAATCTTGAAAAATTGAATCATCCTTCATATTGGAGGATCAATCAACCAGAGATCCACTCACACTTCAACAAGTCAGCTGATAATCTAGTAATTAAAGAGAGATGGAAGTTAAAGGAGCAAAAAGAACAAGGAGACATATACAAGTTTTTAGTGTCACAAAGATGTGTGACATAGTTCTGTCTAATGATTATAACAAAAAGAACTTCATGCACAAAGAGAAAAGGGAATGGATAGGAATATAATGAAAAGGACAGTAGTAGAGAAGTAAGAATCATCACTACCAGGATGGAGATTGAGGGATGGTTCAGAGGTTAGGAGTGCTTGCTGTCCACTCATGAGTACCAGTATCTGGGTCTTAGCATCCTGGTGCTAAGGACTGTCACTCTAGCACTCACAGATCACTCCTCTTCTTCTGGCCTCAGCATATATACATAGGCTCATGCAACTGAACACACACATATGCATGCATACTCCAAAGATAAACACACAAATAAATGAGTAAATAAGTAAATAGTTTTAAGAAGAAAAATATAAGAATTATAAATTCATTATTTTTCTTATCAAACTCTTTGCCAGGAGGCTGTTTGGTGTGTGTGTGTGTGTGTGTGTGTGTGTGTGTGTGTGTGCGCGCGCGCGCGCGTGTGTGTTAATCTCAATCTTAGAAAGATAGTATGTTGGTGGCACAAAGGTCTTGGCACCCACAAATCACTAGAGAAACCAGGAATGTTAAACACACAGGGGCCTCTTTTCAGTTGAGGAGATAAAATACCTGTTTTCCCACTCAGAAGGCTGGGAGTGGATTTTTTTAAAGACCTGGTGACCTTTATGCTATCTATGGAGGCAGACCTCAATTACCTTTTGCTATAGAGGCAGAACTCACCCAAATTTCCCAGAATTATTATCCCAGATTCTTTCCTCCATAGACTGTTACCCATCCTTAGAAGAGATGCCACATGTTCTTTATGGCTTTCTAATCTCTATGCTATCTCAGTCAGAGAGCACACTAGATTCTAGGCCTTTTAGCTATAGAACCAACCTCATGATACATTTTCTTTGTAAAGAGGTTTCTATGAAGTCACACCTTAAGCTTTAGTGTGCACCTGGATTGGAGTCATTGTTGTCTGCAAATTTTTTTCCCAAATTGCACTGTGTTTTAAATACACTGACAATGAACTGCCTAGCATTGGTCTACCAGAAGTCTGATCCAGGTTGACGAAGTCAATCTGAACCAGGTTTTCATTCTCATCTCTTCACAGGTTCGATTCCCTACTTGGACACATACAGGGTCCCCAACAATAGCATACCTCAAATGCATTACTTACTCTGTTTTTTTGTTTGTTTGTTTGTTTGTTTTTGTTTTTGTTTTTGTTTTTGTTTTTGTTTTGATACAAGGTTTCTCTGTGCAACCCTGGTTGTTATGGAACTGGTTGTAGACCAGGGTGGCCTAGAACTCAGAGATCTGCCTGCCTCTGATTCCCATGTACTCAGATTAAAACCATGTGATACCAGGTCCCAGCTATTGCATTTTAAATCCTTTTATTATAAAGAAAGAATCCACATCATCTTCATGTACTAATATCCAATGAAATCAGGAAAAAATTAATGTCTGACATACACAATAAAAACAGGCAAATGATAGTAAAATATGGAGCTATCAAAATGTGGGCAACAATATAAAGTTACTTAAGGAAACAATTTGTAAAATAAAGATTGATATAAAATTGAATTTTTAAATAATGAGATGCCATTAAGAATCTGAACATTGTAAATATATGCTATACTCTGTCCTGTCCATATAACATACCGGACAAATTTGGGCAGCTACATACAACAAAATTTATGTCCCTCAATTCTGGAGAAGTGTGAGTGTAAGAGCAATGTACTGCTAAAGTCAGTGTCTGCTGAGGGCCCAGTTCCTGTTTTCTTAAGTAAATGTTTTATCACTGTGTCTTCACAGGATAGATGGGAGTTAAGGAGCACTCTTAGGCCCATTTCAAAGGGCACTAAACTATCAGTGACATTTCTATGCTCATGTTCTTTTCACGTCTCAAAAGGAGCCTCTTCAAATCCCACATATTTAGAGGTTAAAATTTTTGCATATTGGTGGGCTAACCAATGCTGCAACTACTCAGGCCTAGAACCAGGTTTATGAGTTGGCCCACCCCAACATCTACCCCATCTATGATATACTGGAGCACGTGAAGGAGCCAGTGCTGTAGACTCCAAGCTACAGGATCTCCATTACACAGGGCAACAACAAGATAAAGAAGAGGAGCCCCATTGAGGGCCCAGCATCAATAGTGTACCAGAAACCAGAGGCCTTGAACCAAACCCATGACTCTTTGCAATGAACACTTTCAAGTAAAGAGATATGTGGACAAAAAGGTTTGCTGTATGACTCACTGTGTCACACTACAGCTTCCATGAGGAGATTGATTCTTCCTTTTTTTCTTTTTTTTTCTCTTAAATTTTATTTAATTTGTGGGGAGGGGGGAGGTTGCAAAGGCAGAGGGCAGATACAAAGGCACAGGAAAATGAATGGGATTGAGATACATAATGTTAAAGACACAAAGAATAAATAAAAAGAAAGTAAAAAAGATTGTTGCATATGAGATGAAGTGAACATACCATATGAGTGTTTGGCTAAATTCCTTGAATTTTAAACAGGTGTGGGTATTACATTGCAAATACTAGATTTTAAAGTATTATTCTAAACACAAAAGAGATGAACAAAGTCCCTCAAATTAGATATAATGCACTAAATAAACCCTAATGATAACCTGAACTCAGTTTACATATTAGTTGCAGTCAGAATTTATCTTTCTTGAGTCCTTCAAAAAGTATGAATATAATCAATTTTGAGTTACTGACTCAAAACCTAATGTGGTTATCATAGCACTATTCTAGCCAAAGCCTATGGTATCTAGCCCAGAGGTAAATTCATCTTCTTTCCTAGATCATGCATTAAGTATTTTGTCTTAAAAATATATTGCAAAGTCCATGTTTAAAGATATTTTTCCATGGTTATAATTTATTGTTGTTAATATATGTTTTATAGTCAGGTATTCCACCCTATGTTAAAACTCATTTGATAGAGTTTTAGTGAAATCAAAAGTTATTTAGAAGTATCTGAAAACATATATCATCCAGATGGTGGCAAGCAAGAACTTATCCAAGCTATTATGTTAGAACCTAGAAGCTGGGATTCACTTTAGATCAATGGTTAAAAAGAAGAGTGTAATTTTCAGATTAAGTTTGTTGATGGGATGTTACAGACCATCATTTTGTGTTGCAAATTAGCTAATTGGCTAGACTCAAAGAAAAATAATGCTCTTGTTCCTTTTGAGTAAATATCTTGGATGAAGGCATTCAATTGAGTAAAGTCCTGGCTCCTCATAATCTCAATGACAAGTGAATCTTTACTGATGGCTATATTTCAAAGAGATGGTTCCAGATCAGGAGGAAGACATTTTAAGGTTATAAAATTGTCAGGAAATGTTTAAAAGGATTTGTATCTCAAAAATAAAGAGTAAATAACTATTCTAAGAAAAAAATCTCAGAGATCTTGAGTCAGAAGAACTGTATAAGGTTTATTTAGATGAAGGAGACCTATCTTCTTTGGGACCAGCTTTGACTGTAATCTATGTATGCCAAAATTAGTTAATGGTTTAGTGTAATTTATGCTTAGCCCACCATTTATGAATGGTTGAAGAGTCCTTAAAATTTGGTATGTTTGAATTTTGATACTACAGAGTTTCAATTTGTGTAAAAGCATTTTCCTAATTCTCTGAGAATTTCATACATTGAATTTTAATAATGTCCAAGCTAGGTGTCAGATCTTATTTGCATCTTTCACTGTGGAAGTGGTAGGGCACATTGAATATAATATATGTTTTTAAAATAATATTCTTTGTTTTATTTTTTGGTTGTGTGCCTTTTCCTGATTAGATAGTGGTATCTTCACTGTGTGTAGAGGAACTAAGAATTTGTGATGACAACTAAAGAGCCCAGGGTGTTCAGCTGTTAGTACAAACAGAACGAGCTTTTGGGAGCAGAAAATAAATTTCTAAAATTAGCTTACTTAAACAATATGTCATAGGAAGAGATTATACATGAATTCCTGGTCAAATTACTTACACAGTCACTGCGATGAGAGGGGAGAGGAGATTCTCAGAAGCAATCAAGAACTGAAAGAAGGGACCAGACCTAGGGCAGTGGTGACCATGAGGAAAAGGGATGCTTTGATAGGAAGAGATCCTCACACACTTGCAGTCTTTGTCTTTATATTGTTGGTTAATATTTTAGGGACCATATCACACAGCCCTTGTTGAGTGTTCATTTATTCTTTTTATCACTGTTGGAAGATAGCTTTCCATCCACAGCGGTCTGAAATGGATCTTCAGGTATAAATACGCTAGCACTTTTAACAGCACTATGTTTCAACAGAGACCTCTTTATGTGGGCCATTGGACTCCCCAGTGTTCTTGGATACTCACTAAACTTTATGCCACAGAAGTGGGGAACCATGAGAGAAAAAATATCCTGAGGAAAAAAAAAGGGCAAGCCAAAATTCAAATAGAGAACTCTGGAACTAGACAGATATTGATTGATGCTATGTCTTTCTACTTTTTACATTTTCTTTATCATTGGTCATCAAAAGCATCAACAACATGTTTGATTATTAAATATTTGGATTTTGATTATTAAGTATTTGTCTGTGCTGAAATTTGCCAGTAGACAACAACAAGGCAATTTCAATAGCACTGTCTCTGTTTAGTGAGCTCTGAACGGCAAGGACAGCCTCCAAGTTGGGAAAGGTAGCCACAGGATGTTAGTGTTTATTGGTATGTGCAGAGCTGCCTATTGGTTATGGAGATGTGATCATGGGAAAGAAACAAGCAAGCTTTTAACATCTCTATAGATCTTATCTTAGAACAGTTCTTATTTCTAGAAACTATTTTTACCAGAATCTTCTAAGTCATCATGTCAAAATGACATTTTAGAAATTACTAAATCCTTCCTTATTGTAGAAAACATCCTAAGATGAAGGACATTGTATGAGAGTGTGTTCTTCATCTTTCTCTCAGGTTTTGCAAAGCTGCATAAACAGTGCCATGTTAAGGTTAAGCACTGAACGTGAAATCACTTTATGAAATCTAACTGTACCTCACAAATGATGGTATACATGATTTAAATGTCAAGGAGAGAACATTTAAAACTATATATTAAACTGGGTGAATCTTATGTTTGATGAATTCAGTAGATTCTGTGGCTAGTAATGAGAGGGATTAGAGTGCTAAAATCATTTATATGATAATGACCTAGAATCTGAAAAGAGAAATATGATTACTAACATTGATGGATTCTGAACTTAAAGATATAAGAAATGAGTTTGAAAAATGAAAGAGTTATAAGTTCTAGAATTTGAGGGACCTACACTAGAAGTGCATGAAACGTTTGTGATCATTATGAAAGTGAAAAGGTTCTTTCAATTCTCTGAGCATTGGTTATTTTTAAATAACTGGTAAGAAAGATCTATAGGGGTATTATGAATTATAAATGTATTATACAAAAATAACCCTTCTGATAGCTATTACATGTTCAAAAATAATAAATTATTTTCCTGTTTGTAGGTTTGTATATATATATATATATATATATATATATATATAT
>CABHPP010116729.1:0-10037 GCA_902168425.1 Peromyscus attwateri | reverse complement strand
CGAGCCCCTGGCTCTTATGCTTCTATTTTTCCATTTTTAATTTCAATTCTTAATTTTTAGAGGAGTTTAGGTTCCAACCAAAAATAAAAGGAAGGTAATGAGATTCTTCATGCTTCTCAAGTCCTTCACTAATGGACATCCCTCTGCTTATCAACAACTCCACATAGTAAGGTGCATTTGTTGTAAATGAAGTTATGCATGGTTAAACCTTTTTAGGTATCTCTTTAATCTGTAAAGAGGAAAGCAGATATGATACTCTCTCTTTTGTTTTTTTACTAGAATGTAAGTGATGTTTTCCAGATATAGCCCCTCCAGTAATGTTTACTTGCTTTTGGAACAACCACAGTAAATAGATTATGTCTGTTTTAATTCCAGTATAACCACTGTACACACGTGATGTTCTGGCAAATTGATTTTTGAAAGCAAGATTACCTAAACTGAACTTGGTTTAATTGATTTATTCAATGGAGACACTAAGAATAGCATCTGAAATGTTCAAATTAGTCTAAGACTAGTTAAGGAGCTGAGGGATGGAATAATGCCATAATCAGGGCCTTTCCAGCCATAGCATTCCGCTAAAGAATTCTTTCAAACCAACTCTAGTTCTGGGATTCAGGACTGCAGAGACTCAAACTGACAATTAAACATTGCATCAAAAATGCCATGATGTGTGTATTATATTTTCTAAGCCCCACAACATTAAGCAGAATAACCAATATTCATGGAAGAAAAAATAAAATGAGTGATTTCACCAATTATGAAAGGAACATTGAGCTATTAAAATTAGTCTGATCTTTAAGAAATTTCAGCCCAGCAGTACAAACGTTATTAAAAATAGCAAGATCATAACAAGTAGTCATTAGAATTTGCATATGTGAATGAGAATGTTCTTAATTACAAATTACATTCTCTAAATTATTTAGGAGCTGTAAATCAGCACAACAAAGAATAATAAGTCTAAAGAGTAAAGTGTTTCAGGGGATTTTCAAATGCAAATGATGGGAGCAACAACACTAAATGAGGGGTTTGCTGTTGTGTTTTTTTTTTTTCAAATCAAATATCTTATTGAAATAAAATATTATGACAGAAACTATAAAAGGTTTGAAAATTCAGGGGATACTTCTTGTAATCATGGATGCTGTTTTCTAGAAGACCCAAATGCCTACAATATCATCCTAAAACAGAAGTGATTGAAACTAAGCCCATGGTTGCTAACAAGGTCAATATAACCTTCTGTTACTGGCATTCATGAAACATTAATTTACCAGGTAGTTATTACTAAGTAGCTCCTGCATGAGATGACAGGAACATTCACATGTCTAGATCTTGGACAATCTTCTTTCCAAAAGGATAAGCGTAGGTATAAATTTTTCTACCATCCACTAATAATAAAAATAAAGAGAAATTTTTGTGGAACCTAGCAAGTGTAAATGAGATATACTGAGGGCCCATGTACTGAAGGAATAACTGTGGTATGTTTCCTGCTTTTATTTTTATTCCATATACCACATCAGGTACTCAAAACACTACTGAACTAAAAATGCAAACAAAAATCTCCTAGAGAAGTTCACTATGGAACAAAACATCAGGAAGGACACCTTCCAGAAAGACAGAAAACAATCATACTCAATTGTAACAGTCACTCTGTTCAAATAAAAGATCATAGAAAACATTGCAATACCTCCCAGCAAAGAGGAGCAATACAGTGTTACTATGTGGCTGGCCTGTAAAGAGTTTAGTGAATTTATCCAGAAACATGGTGCTGGAGACAATGAACAGAGAGCTCAAATCTTTAGTTTCAGTGGAGTCCAGTAGTAAGCACTAATGAAGTGCTCTGCCCCGTCACTCTTAGCAGACTCTTTCCAGGTAGCATGTATGCCTGCTCCATCCAGAAAACAACAAAAAGCAACATTCACCAGGGTCAGAGGGGAGGTCAAAAGAAGGAGCTCTGCTTCTAGGACAACTAGTTCTAACAATGTGGCTCCCCTTTTCACCCACAGAAACACATAAAACACAAGACCTAAGTGGATCCTGAGAATTCAAAAGCAATACCAAATCTGTTAGGATCTCAAAAATGGTGACAATGTTGAAATCAAATCCTAAAAGAACTAAAATCGTCATTTTTCCAGAACTAAAAGGAAAATTTTCCTTCCAAAGTCAAGAAAAAGATGTCTCCTGCAGCCATGCTTAACCCATGGTGTTTTTAGTGTTGTGGACACAATTAAGCAATAAAATTATGAAAGATATCCAGACTGGAGGAAAGGAAGGTAATAAAAGTGTCTCCTCATGGATAGTATGAGCTTAGACACAGAAAATCAAAGATAACCCTAAATCATTACAATTGATAAATACATTCAGCAATATAAAAGAATACAAGATATTGGAAATGATCTGCATTTATCATAAATTTTAGTGATTAATCCAAAATGAAATAAAGAAACAATTGTACTTATAATAATATTAATTATGCTGCATATGGTAAATTTAGAATTTGAAACAGTAAAGGTGTTAGAATGAATGGAAATAAAACTTAAATCAATGACTCTGAAGAAATCATGGTGCCTACATAATATTCTTCAAGTGATTTACAGATTGGCTGCTTTCCTATAAAAATTTCAGCTTATATTTGCTGAAGATGTTGAAAACCTGATTCAAACCTCAATAAAGAAAGGAATAGACCCAGAATAAATAAAACTGGTTTGAAATCAGAACAATTTTAGAAAATGTACTTTTTTAATTTCAAAAAATACCATAAATTTTCTTAATTAAAGGCATTATAGTGTTGATACTGAAATATAATATATTAATTTTCTCAGAGTAAAAGCCCAGATAGGATTCTTAACATTTGTGCGCAGTTGATGTTTTGACAAGGTGCTGTAAAAATTCAACTTAAGAAAGTATAATCATCACTGTATTTTTGACATCAATGCACATATACAGATGAAATTATGAAAATTCATAGCATGAATGTAAACTAATCCAACTATATATGTTGTTTACTGGAATTAATGGAATGAATTTACCATAGAATTTAAACCTAGTGCCATTAAATTTCTAAAAGAAAACATAATAGTTAAACTTGGTAATAAAGTTAGGTGACAGCTTTTGGTAGCAACATCAAGAACAGAGAACAAAAATTAATGTCAGACTTAATTAAATTTTTAAAATATTTATTAGGGCTGTGGCGATAGTTCATCAGAAAGCACTTAGCTAGCATTATAAAGATTCATATGCCATCCCCAGTACCACAAAAATATCTTAAACTTTTCTCCATCAAAATACAATATCAAGTAAGAAGAAACAAAAACTAAAACAAAGAAAAAAATATTTTTAAATCCTGTATCTGACAAAAGAAACCCTATAATATATAAAGAATCTTTAGAGTATAACAATAGAAGAAAAATAATATAGAGTGGGTAGCAATATTAATTTTGCTCCAAAAATGGTCAACATAAAAATTGAAATTTGTAGAGATATGAGAATGATAACCACAATGAGGCATTGCTATACAACTAGTAGGGTGGTTAAAAAAAATAAAGATTAAAAATTGTGTCTGTGAAAATGTGTAGAATTCAGCACTCCTACACAGTTGTGTGTTGCACAAATTCTAAATGGTCTTATAGTAAAAACCCAGAGCCAGCCACTGAGGTAAATGCTGAAAGAACAGAGAGACAAAGGAACAAGACACAGCCACTCTCAACCTGCCAACTCCACAAATTCTCTGACTGAATGCCCCGGAGTCCTCAGTCAAGTATCACCACAGTTGTGTTCCGAATGCAAAATGGTAAAGCCATTTGCAAAACACTTTTGGAAATCTCCTGTTTTCTAAAAATACACAGTTGTCATATGATTGAACAATTCCACTTGCAGGTGTATTCACAAGACAGTTATTAAACATGTGTTCAAACAAAAAAAGTGTGCATTTTTAATAACAGTTTATTTAAGAGTCAAAATATATGACAAATTTAATATAAACCTGCTATAGATAAACAATAGACTATAAAGAAATAGAGTGGGATATACATTGATAACTAAAGGTTAGAATAACTTTCAGTAGGAAAAAAAGAACTGTTTATGCATGTCACAAAATTGATGAAAATTTTAGTATTATGCTAGACAAAAGAAGATACCTAGGGTAACTGCCACATTTGAATTTTTTATGTAGTGATCAATAGGTAAAGTCATAAAGATGTTTATCCAGGTGATATTAGTATCCCTATACATGTTTCAAAGTATATTTGTTTAAAGGGATACCAATAACCTACAAGAAGCACTATGAGTTAATTGAGTATAGTGGCTACAAAATTACTTCAGACACATAATTTTGTAAATCCAACAACTTCCCATAGTCTAAACATCTAAGAACGAATTAAAAATGTTAAGGCTAACAGTATTTGTCAATGAATTCTGTCCTATTTTTGAATCATTTCTAACAGCCATATAGTTTTCAATGGAGAGGACATGAGTAATAAGGAAAAGATGACAAGTAATTAAACTAGTTCAATATTTTGATGTCATGAGGTCAAGAATTATCCGTAGGGATAAGAACAGAATTCTACCACTCTAAGAGCTACTGAAGTATGGGATCTACGATACTGAGGCAGCGGTAAAGACATGGACTGCACACTTACATATTAAGCTATTGCTACTTAGACTATTATGCCTTATTTTTCATCTGGATGCTTTTGTTGCTAAACGGCTCACAGCCTGTTTATCAGTAAAGTGACCCTTGGTTACTTGAACCACATTGATAGTAATATTTCCCCATACAAATTGTATTTCACTGGCAGTGTTATTTCCAAACTGTACTCTAACTGTTGTTTCTTAGTCCTCTGTCTAGTTTTTCTTTCTTTTTTTTGCCTAAAATATGTATCCTTTTAAATTCATATCCTTATTATTTTCCTTCAACAACCAAAATCTCTAATTTGTATACTTAAAATATTTATATGTAAGCTCATTTCACATTATGTTAATTCTAAGTAATGAAAATAGCATATTGCCTTACATGTAACTTCAATAATTTTATTGCCATACTTATAAACACTGAAGGATGGTTGGATTCATTTAGATACATTTATTCTTGTTTTGATGCTGTGTTTATTTCCATGAGATAATTATATTTAAAAAGTTGTTGGTCTAAATTTTTCTACTTCTGGGTCCAAAGGCATCATGCAGGTGAAGTCAGTTGTGATTAATAATAACACTTCAAAGCTTTATGCTCAATTTACAGGAACTTATTGTTCATTTATACACCTATGATGATCTTTCATATTTTGACATAAGTAACCCCTTTCTGCATTTTCATTTCCATGTCTAATGTCAACAAAACCCTATAGTCATAAAGATTCAAAATATCTCACCTGAGTTTCAAAACATCCTGTAGATGAACTTCCAGTTTATAAATTATCAGCGTAGTTTAAAAGCAAGTATTCCTGATTGAAAAAGACTTTTCTGAGTGTATGTCTGCCTTGTACATCCTGAAGTAAAATAACAACTACAAATCAAAACCAGGGAAGTTTTCATTATTATGACAGTGGTCCTCGTTTTAGCTTCAGATTTATTGTTAAACCAGGAATGTGCAACTTGAAGTTATCTATTGGCATAATGTGACAACATACATTCCTTAGGAATCTTGACAAGTATATTATATGAGAGAAGAAAAGCAGAAAGGAGGGACAATAATTCTCTCCAAAGAACCTCGGTGGTGTGATATTGAAGGTTATCTCTGCATTCAGTAAAGATTTTCAGAGCTTTCCTTGAAAAGAAATGTCATAACCTATAGTCCATTCTTATCTGCTCTAATAAAAAAAGGCAATGAATGGCACAATTCTTTGATATTTCTTATAAATTTTAAACATGTCAAAATTTTATACTATTGTGCCCATAAGAATTTAATGTCATAAGAAAGCAAAAATATCAATCTAAGTGTCCATATAATGTGTTAACATTTTGAGCCCTTCACGTTTTTGTTGTGTATTATATTTTTAAAATATAATTTTCTTTTTCTTGTGGATATTTCTTTTGGGATTTATTGTAACAATTGTCTCAAAATATATTTGCCTGACATGGTGTCATACACATAAAAGCATTATTGCCGTGGTTATTCTAGTGATTATAATTAATTTCAGTAGACACTTAAACAGTTCAGTCTTTATAAAAGCATATATGTATGTAAATCTATCTACATTATGCTTCTGATATGTAGTATCTAGACAGCTGGGCATGCTGCTGTGTTAATAAAATACAAGAAAAAGTAGCTTTCTAGACATAAGCATGATGTAATCTTAAAGGTCATCTCTGAACTTAGGATGTGTTTTAGAGGCTTCATAGAATATGAATAGCATAACATGTAGATTAATTTAAAAAGTAAGAGCTAGTGAAACACAAATTACACATAAAATAGTAAAGATAACAACACTTTGTTTTGAGGATTCTTTTGACTAGATTTCAATATACAATATATTTAATTCCATTTTAATTAAAATAACAACATATTGTAACTTATTGGAAAATGAGCACTCTTCTACTACAACCTGTACAGATTGCATTGCATATGGTAGATAAAATTACTGTGATATATCCCTTAATTCAATACAGGTAGCTTACTACACTCAGTGATGTGTTGATAGAAGAACGTATACAGTATCCTTAACAAATTCAGCTTGACTATAGCATATGTTAGATAAAACATTAAAATATTTAAAAGGTTCTTTCAAACCTTTCTCTAAAATACTTATTTTTTATTGGCCTAAAACTAGCTGTACTGAACTCTTCACAAAACCTTTAATAACATAAAAAGTAATTAATTGTCACAATAAAGAAGCTATAAAGATGCACTTGTTTATTTAACAAATATCTGTTTCTCAGCAACAATATGCATGGCAGTACGGTTCTTAGACAAAATAGTAAGTGAGATGAATGCTATCCTACAATATTATGATTCTTTGGGCAATATTTTATTATTAATTCTTTTTCATAATATTCACTGGTTAGAAACAGTGAAGGAGCATGGCTTCTTTCTTGTGACAGACTCTTGAAGTCTGATTTGAGTTACTATCATTTAGAAGGCAGAATGAAATCTTCCCACTCGCACTAGCAGCCTCCACTAAACCTGGTCTCAGAGATTTCATTTTGATTTGACATGTGGAATTAGTATGTCAGATTCTGTGGTTGTTACTGGGGTGACAACCCAAGAATAGATGTTAAGAAGATTAGGCGTACAGCTCGTAGTGGTACAATGAAGGTTGAGGTTGGTTTCAGAATCTGATCATTATGTATTGATCCTATCTTATCCATGAAGTTTACTTTGCTTGACCAACACATCTCACAGAAATATCTTTTTTACGCAGTTTCCTTCCTGTGATCTGTAACTGTTCATTTAACCTCTTCTTATCTGCTTTTTTCTTGTGAATCAGCTCATGAGTGCTTCAGAGGAAAGCCACTTCTGTTGTCTTAGATTCACCTTAACAACCAGTATCCCTGGGTCTTTAGTGAGAACTCAGACTCATGATATCCCCATCATAATGAAATTGGAAGTTAGATGACAAAAAAATTGAAAGATTTCCAGGGTCTTTCATAGCTTCGTAATTTTAATTGAAGATGTGACATGCTGATGAAGCAAAACATAGAAGAGATACAATTGTGCTCATTTTCAGGCCCCTGTCATGAGCAGAACACCTCGCACATTATAATACATGCTAAATTGAATTGTTTATGCTGATAAGAACAAAAATCTGTCTTCCATGTCTCTATTGGAAAGGCTGTCTCAGCTTTACGAACACGGATATGCGAACACACCATAGGTAGAGCTCTGACTAATTCACCAGGCAGAGCATGGATAAAGGAAATGGGTTATTGAGAAAAAAAAATCGTGCTAAACTTTTTTAGTCCCCAAACATTCAAAGGTTTTCAGATTCTCTCCAAGGTCATTTTACTTCAGTGAATTGTGGCTTGGGCTCCCACATTATGCCTCCTACCATCTTCCCAGGGTGTCATAAGAATTAATGAGATACTCAGTCCAACTCACATATTTCTCCACACCTCTGTGGATCTCCTCCACACCCCAAGGAGTGCTTTATAGGCATCCTTTACTGGAATTTCAGTATGCTCAATTAAGGAAAATTTAATTAAAAATTTATTTCAAAAATAACATCAAACTCCCCAATGCTTTCAAACTTACAAGCATTCCTCTCTGTAAAACACATATTAATTAGGGATCCCAGCTACATTTGGTGTTCTTTAGATGTCTTGAACTACTTAACCAAGCTCTTTCCTCTTTAATTTAAACACACACACACACACACACACACACACACACACACACACACACACTATAACTGAGGGAAATACTCTACAAAATTAATATGCATTTTGCTCCTATTCATTGCTTCTGAACATGAAGTTCTCATTGCAATTAACCACAGCTCTGCACACTGATGAAATACGGCAGTTGCAGCGAGGAATGCCAATCTAGCCCTTTGCCTCTATTTTTTTCTTATTAATTTAAACACAAATCATCAAGATATAACTTTTAAGAAGCTTCTGATTTTTAAAGATAGTTCATTGGTGTTTTGAAGCTGTTTGATCTATTTTGTCCCTAATAGTTTTCTACAATTAATAAATAGAGGAAAGGAAAATACTTAAGAAAAATAAGAGAGGCCAAGGAGGGGCATCAAGATATCAGAGTAAAGAAACTAACAGTTAATTTGAATCCTAAGAGCTGAATTAATTGGTGAATTATCGACCAAAATGGTTTGTGTTGCTGAAGAGGAGATGACTCTACCATCAAAAAAAAATTGGATATGTTACAAAGGCATTATTTGTGACTTTGAGCAGTTTACTTCTGTTCCTTGCTCCTTAGATTTCTTATTTCACAAAGAGAGAACTGGATCTTCTCTTTGGCCTCTTGTGTTCCTAATTTCAATGTGTCTGTGGTACATAGCCATTGTCCACACCAGGGAATATTTTGCTTCTCCAAGTCTGAGTATAAATTGATGCCAGTGGTAGGGCTTCTTACATATCCACTTTCTTTTCCAAAACTGTGGCTTACAATACAATCTTGCTGAACTGTCAAGAGAAGAGCAAAAACAAATAATATTAGTGTTAAGACACAATAAACTAATGTTTGCTTGAGCATGTAAGTGATAATTTTAGCTGTAAACATTTAGCTCTTACGCTTTAATTTTTTTTTTTTTGATGAGCTTCTAAACCCTCCATGAAGGCATGATGGCCTAGCACCCATCTTCATGGGATCACACTTATTGCTCATCTGTGCATCAAGGATAACAGCTGCCCACAGACAGAAGGGCTGCTCCATAGATCTTTATAACTGCCCTATTGCATTGCTTGCAAAAGAACCCACTGCCTCACCAAGACTTTGATATTTCCAATAACCTGTAACATCTGGCTTTTTATCGTTTGTGTTAACTTTTAAAATTTGAAGGTGGTAAAGAAAATATAGAGACAATGAGAAACATAAGGCATATCACAAATGATTTCTATGAAAGGTAAAATATGGAGATGTAGACTTCACTGTATCACAAAGTATCACAAAGAAAAATAAGTCAATTTTATAAAGGAAACTATTCCACATGACTCTGCCTGCTACATAAACCAAAACCAACACATATAGTTTATGTCTAGTTGTTCACATGTGGCAATTTATCATTTTTCATTCATTTTTATGTTTCCTTGACAATTGGAAAGATGATATAAGACCATCAAAAAATTACACGTATGACTTCTAACAGTGAGGACTAACATCAAGCAACTTTGGGAGACTTTAATGGAGTATGTGCTGTGCATTCTAAGAATGACCTAGTTACTAAACAGAGGTATCTGGTGAAATATCAAGTGTAGTGGCTTTGCCCAGATAGCATTCCCAGATGCATCAGAAGTTGATTCCCACAAAGAATGATTAACAAGCATTGACCTTGGGTACCGCATTATTTCAGCTTCCCAGATTTTTGTTACATTTGTGACAATCTTTTCAGTGTAACAGACTTAAAAGATAGACTTACTGCAAATTCTTTTCCTGA
>CABHPP010116728.1:0-14406 GCA_902168425.1 Peromyscus attwateri | reverse complement strand
TTTCCAATGTGGCCTTGAACTCACAGAGATCCAGAGGGATTTCTGTCTCTGGAATGCTAGGATTAAAGGCGTATGCTACCACTGCCTAAACTCTGTTTAATATTGTGGCTGTTCTGTCTCTGACCCCAGATAAGTTTATTAGCATACACAATATTTTGGGGAATACAATACCACCACAGGTGTAAGATGGTGATTACCTTTGTGGCAAATAGGAGAACTAGGACAGCAGGTTGACATAACTGCATTTTCCATGGGGTCAGGCTCTCAGAGGCTTCTGAATTGTGAGGGTTTTAGCTTCCCACGTAGGCCAGGCAAAAGATTTGGCAAAAATTGGTTTTCTAGAGAATTGCCTCATTTGGAGGTGGAAAACCGTTTTCCTAGATAATCTGTGTAAGACAAGCTCTGGGAGTCAGTCATCAGATCATATTTGGAGCAGCCATTCTTGACAACCACTAGCTCTTTGGTTTTAGAAAAGTGGGTCCACCAAAAACCCCGAAAAAGGACATCTTTGTGCTTGGTAATTGTTCTGCTTTCACCTACCTGGCATGCTAGTTTACATGCTTAGCTCAAGATTGAAATTCTGTTACAAAGGATTCATATTTCTGCTGTCATCAAAAGTGAGCATCCATTATTTTTCTTTGATATTTGTTTTATATGAAAAGATATCTTTGCTAGCTCAGAAAATACTAAGAAGAAGGACTAAATTGAGTGGAAACCTTATGTAACCTTAGAGTTTTGACAAAGAAACAAAGTACAATAGAAAGTAGGTAGAGTGGAGAAAACATTCAGCCCAGGAACTCAGTTTAAAGATGGCTGGTGGAATGGCTCAGCGGGTTAAGTCGTCTGCTACCAAACTTGATAGTCTGAGTTCAATCCCCAGGACCTACATGATGGAAGGAAAGTAACTGACTCCTGCAAGTTCCCTCTAACCATCACAAGCATGCTTACCCACAAACAAGATAAATAATGTACTCAAAATACTTTCATATTTTTAAAATGTAATTCCAGTCAATTTAGGTAGTCTTAGAACATTACAAGGTGTGTGAAAGTGTGCTTTAAATGTCAGCAGCCAGTGAAAAGGGCACAGCTGATAGAAACTTTGGCCTTCAAGAACCTGGAGGATATATCCCTGAAACAGTCAAGATAAATACCAAAGAGAATTGTCGGGTATATTGATACCATAACGAATGAAATTTTTAAAAAGCATGTGTTATTTGGCCTTAAATCTTGAAATTTTTTAATGATTGTCATGTTTATTTTGGGAGATAAGCAAATAAAATATAACAAATACTATTGTAACAAAAATATTCCTAGAAGCAATTTCTAGAACTCAACTCATAGTCCATTTAAAACAATACTGAGTACAACTCTTTTCCGTTAGGCAAAATAGCATGAGTTAATGTTCAAGATTTCTTTTTATGATGCACATATGGCAAAAGAGGAGAGTTAGGTACAGTGAGTTGAAGTAACTGGCTCACCATTGCCCAGGAGGATATCAGTGATTGTTTAACTCCAGAGTCTGTCCTTACTGCTTCTGGTGAGTTAAAACTCTCATCTCTGATGAACTTTACATAGCCTAGGCTGAGTGTATGTTAGAGATACTAGGAAGCCTTTTAGAAAAGTGTGTGAGCTACTTCCATTTCATGCATATCAAATCAATAAAAATCTAAACTAAATGGATGCTGCTTTTTTATGTTTGATTGTGCTCTTGTGGTTTGTTCCTTCTATGTAACTGATCTATAAACCACCCTGTGGGTGGTTCACAGTTTGAGAACCTCTCAAACTGGTAAATGAAGACCATTTTTACCTCACAGCATTTTAGAATGTCATCACACAGCCTTGGGTTTTTTTTTGTTTGTTTGTTTTGTTTTGTTTTGTTTTTCGTGTGTGTGTGTGTGTGTGTGTGTGTGTGTGTGTGTGTGTGTGTTATATTTCTTATTTCCAGCAGATATATCTTCCTCTTGCAGCTTAGAATCTGTTGTCTGATTAATTAAAATTTATGCTGATGAAAAAAAAGCTGACAGCATTTAACTTGTAGCTTTATCAGTTTGTTGGGGGTTAAAAGCAATGTTTGTATAATAACAATTTCGTGATTTGAGTTTTATGGTTTTGGTATCATTTTTATTTCATGGACAAGCAAGATGGCTATTTTTTTTATTTTTTTATTTTTTTTTTAAAGATTTATTTATTTATTATGTATACAGTGTTCTGTCTGCACATATCCCTGCAAGCCAGAAGAGGGCACCAGATCTCATTATGGATGGTTGTGAGCCACCATGTGGTTGCTGGGAATTGAACTCAGGACCTTTGGAAGAACAAGCAGTGCTCTTAACCTCTGAGCCATCTCTCCAGCCCGGCTATTTTGTTTTTTAAGTATAACCACAAACTTAATTTAGTGGTGATACTTTATAACCTAAGTGTCTATACTAATTCATAATTTTAAAATCTGTTCATCTTTTCAACTCTTCCTTAGTTGGAGCACATTCCTATGCTTCTAGCATTTTGGCTCCCATTTCCTGCTAGCTGACTAGTGGAGATTTAGGGCACAGATGAAGTAGCAACAACTTGTGATAAATACTGTTGCTAGCTTTCCTTTATAGCCCTTCCTTTCTGTCCTGCTGCTACCACCTCCTATCTCTCTCAAAAAAAAAAAAAAGACACCTTAATACACATAAAATAGAGCAGATGGGATAGTTGAGTGGCAGTCATAGAGAAATGCTTGATCCAGCACTGTTTCAGTTTATGGAGGATGCCTTGAGGAATTAAGTTAAAGGCTGCATGTTATGTTGAGTTATAGTTTGAAAATACCAAATTGAGACCTGTGGCTTGACAAAAACACTTTTGGGTGTGTTTCTGCATCCATTCCCAAAGAATTAAGGCAGAAATTAAGTCTAATGCCAGCCCCAAGCCTTGTGATGCAGGCCTGTAATCCTAGCTACTTAAAAGACTAAAGAAAGAGAATTGCAAGTTCAAGCTGTACCTGGATTACAGAGTGAGTTCAAGAGCACCTAGGCAACTTAGCAAGATCTGTTTCAAAATAAAATGAAAAATTGCTGGGGCCACAACTCAGTAGTAGAATGCCTGCCTAGTGTATGTGAGGCCCTGAGCTTTAAAAAAAACAAAAACAAACAAACAAAAACAAAAAACAAGAATATAGTCATTTACATTAACAGTCTTTTTAAACTGGGGATTTAATCACTTTTAAGATCCCTTATTCATTCATTAAGCACTGTTAGTGCAATGTTTATTATTGATTTTTTGCATCTCTTTTAACCAAAAGTTTCAGCTGTGTTACATAGGATCCTAAGTAAGATGAGAGATGACAGGATCCTACACTAGCCACTTGGATCTGTCTGTATAGCAGTCATAGTGCAAGTCTCTTGAAGCTAGGATACCTTAGTTGAGCAGAAATAGAGGGATTGCTATTTTATGTCCTTTTGTAACTTCTATATTTGATGGTCTGTTAATTCCCACTGATACTCATTTTAGATGCAGCTTTAACTAGTGAGATGCTTCACTATTTCTGCTACCTAATAAGGGCTTTCTGACACAGGCCAAAATAAAGTAAACAAATTACCACCTTTGTTACCACTGAAACTGTTTTGGTTCCATACTCTCATAGAGTGCATTTTTTTTTTTAAATGAAATGCATGATAAGAGAACTCAACCAGAGGTAGAGTGAGAACAACGCTAGACTGGGATAGGGAGTGTCTGCCACCATTGTTTAAGCTTGCACCTGTTCACCATTTTCTGGGGTCAGTGTTCTTATCCATAGTCAAAGAGTTGGTTCTTGTGAACCTAGACTCTGGGGTGTACTAGGTGATAAAGTCGATTGCACATTTTTTATTCTGTATTCAATAGTGAAACATTATACAAAGCCCTGTTGTTTTGACTTAAGATAAATATTACTCTTGTTCATGTGGCCATTCAGAATGAATGAGAGCTGCTTTAGACATACAAACCCTACTTCAGTTTACCTCCTGTGTTTGAAGACACATCATGCCTTCTTCCAAATCCATATGTGGATGACAAGTTATAGCCATGAATTGAAAACAGTACGCAGAGTAGAAAGGGGCTATACAAGGTCTTTTATAAACTAGAAGCAGGCACATAGCAAATTACTAAAAGTCTTCTAGTTCTATTATTTTAATAATAATAATAATATTTCTATTTCCTTGGATTCTGTCAAGATTGAGACAATGTTTATGTAAACTACCTTGCAGAGTACCAACATCATAGTAACTTCTCAGTAAATATCATCACATATTCCAATTAGTATTCTGGCTAATTTTGCTGAAAGATATAGTCCTTGGCATGAACTCAATTTATGGCATCTTTATGATGTTCTATTTTTTTGTACATGTATCAATAGTAGAAGAAATACAAGTAGTGAGACTGTGAATCCCCAGGCCTGTGGTTTGTATCTGTTTCATTCTAGGGCCTCTTTTCCTTTGTCTTCAGCTTGATAATTTTTATGCCAATAATTGTATAATTATTTCTTCATTAAACTTTTTAGATGGCATTTCTATATTTTAATATAATCAGAGATAACTTTAATCAGTTTCTTTTCTGAAAACAAACTTGAGACTGTACTATCTAAAACTATCAAGATAGGACATCCTTACAGCTGTCTGTCTTGAGAATTTTGTAGGTTTGCCCATCATTACCTCTATGGTAACACGTGTCATCAAACCATAGCTGCTGAGCTTTGCTTGTGAATCAGAAGTGGAATGTAAGAGTTTCACAGTCATCAAACTCTTGACACCTTACCAGGTGCCCTTGCTACATTTTATCTCTTTTTCTTTTGAATGTTAGATTGTGTATGAAAATGAATATCACATAAGTACATGACCAGTAAAAAAGCAGTGAATGATTTAATTGATAAACAGAGGTAGGAAACTGTTTATGTTGTCTTTATACAGTTTCTTGTGACGGTTACAGAAATTAAGTGTATGAACTATATTATGAAATATATGAAGCAAGGCAGAAAAGATGTGTATAGAAACATATAAAACCCCAAGGGTGATAAGGTCCACAGATGTTGCCCTTCAAGTTATATGTATAAACTATCTCTTTGATATTTAGGGCATTTGTCTCCTGACTCTTCACTTTGTGATGAACCTGATGCATTAGGACCAGAGTATTGCACAGGCTTCAACAGGAATACATGAAATGCACCAAATGTCTATGCTTACCAGGAAAATTCCATTGCAGTCATGAGTAAGACACTCATGTTACTTTATCTCTTGCTGGCTGTAAGGGTCTTGGATAAGACCCATCTCCCATTTTTTACTTAGTATTTAACACCAAAGTAGTAGACTGGGTGCTTTCTAAGCTTGTATATAACAACTAAAAACTAACATTTAACCTGGAGGGAATTATTATGTATTGAGGAATTAGAATAATTTCATGTACTTATCCACTGTAGTGAAAAGAAATCATCATTAGTCAAGTCAGTGAACAATGTACTGTTTTTATCATAGAGCAAAGAGTTCTGCACACTACAGTAGAAGTGAAAGTCAACCAGACACAGTCCTTTCCCCCCTAGAATGATAACACTCGTGTACTGAGATATTTAGAATATACTAGCCTTCCTTACTTAGTTTCATGTGTTCTCTTGAAGATAAAAGATCTGATATCCACATTAAAGTGGCCATTGTAAGTGAATATTAATTTTTCAAAGCTATATACACACAGGTATTTAGTGATTAAAAAAAATTCACGTGGTAGCGAGTTGAGCCTGGCCTGAATTAACTTGAAATATTAACTTTCCATTATAGATTGTTATTCCAGACCCTGCTACATACAATAAATGTATTATACTGGCCCTCTTAAGTGTCCCACATACTAATTCTCAAGTGTATCTGACCTTGAAGGCTTTCCTGGTGTGTATTCTTCAAGTCTAGTGTCGAGATTTGCCCATTTGTTATCTGTTATTCTGCCATTGAATAGGAAAAGAAACAAAATCTGCCCATTTCAGCTTTTAACACCCCTGTATTTCCATGACAGTGATCTGCTACAGTGCTTGTTTTAAATAGGGAGAAGGAGGAAAGTTCAGGCAGCTGCTCCAAACCAGTTAGCCAGGAGTTTCCTGTCTAGCATCCTCTCTTTAATTAAGCCATGAACAAATGCTTATCGGATAAATGAGGTTATTGAACAGCAGTTTATGACCTTCCTCTTGCATTTAAATCTCAAAGTATTCATTATGTCAAGGTAGAGTTGGGTGACACCATACCCACCACAGCTACAGTCTTACCTGTCCAGGTCCTGCTGAGTACGTCCTGGGAACTTGATAGCACAATGGTGATTGACTCCATATTTTAAGAAAATTATAAAAATTGTATGATACTCTCTTCCACTTATGTAGACAAGGGGCAAGGAAGCAGTCTCACACCAAATCTCTGCTTTTTGTGTGGCCTGTGAAGGAAGAGTATTACACTCTTAAAGCCGTTATACAAGTACAGGAAAGAAAATGCATCAAGCATGATACAGATTGCAAAGCCTTAAAATTAATACTGTCAGGCCTTAACAGAAGAAGTGTCAGCTTGTGATATAGATCACTGATTTATCTCCACCTGTAATCCTGTCTTCAAGGTTAATTCTTTCTTTTTGCATGCTTGTTCTCTATTTCTTCAAGTCTTCTAACTGGGTCGTCTTTCTTAGGGGGCCTGCTTTTTTCATGAAACCCTATAATAAGGTAACTTTATATAGAATGTGCTCAAAGGGACACTTAAATGAAAATGAGTTACAGAATTAGTTGAGCATAAACACTGAATTATTTTATTATCAGATATAGAGAGAGCTGATGATGGAGCTGCCATGATGTTTGACCTGACGACTTCAGCTGTCATTGTTCTGGTACCTCTGCCTACTGAGTTCTTTAAATCACAAAATTATACACCTTTTGAATACCAAGAATAATTTTTAAAATATCAGGCAATTCTTTACTCTTTAAGGGAATGGTATTTTTTTACACAATAGGGATATGTGTCTACATTATTTAATTCTAGAATACCAGTATAATTTAGAAATCAGACAAGAAGGCAGTTTTTTTCTACTTGTATCAGTTATACCAGTATATAGCTTTTTTTAAAAAAATCTTGTCTTTTAGCCAATGAATAAGACAAAACTATAGATAACCTCACTTACTTTGTCATGGTACCATATTTTTTGTCCAGGTATTAGTGAAAATCATTTGGTATCCAGAATCAGAAACACTGTGTTCTAAAATTCACTTTATCCTTGGTTAGCTTTTATCATCTTAATCAGCCTCTTAACCTCACTAGTTTTGCTTGCTTAACCACTAAAATATTAATAATAATAATAATAATAATAATAATAATAATATTCAAATAGGTTTTGTGCAAGCCATGTATGGTGATAATGTGGAGAAAAGGTGTTGGCAAAACAGTAATGAGTTTCTGATAGTTTAATGTTTTTGTCTGTTCCTAATACGGATGTTTGACAAAGAAAAAGGGACATACATTCCTGTAATACATGCACTCGATTAAATGGCTATGTCAGTTTGAATTGTGTAATGATTCTTTCTAAAACTTAGTACTGTGAAAATCTCAGCAGTGTTCGTGTTAGCTGAGAGTGTGAGTGAGAGATGGTATCCAGGTTAGGCTAAGCTATATTGACTTTGCTCATATAATAACTCCAGTCAGCTCTGGGTGGTCTAGAATGTCTTCAACTCAAAAGATGAGTGTCCCTGAGGTATAATTTGTTACCCCGTCACTCCCAGCAGCCAGCCAGACAAAGCTTGTTCTTTTGTCAGTAGTCTGAAAGAGCCTCTGTTGGCCTTAGGTTTGCTGTTGGACCATTGGCCAAAGCAAGTAGTAAGGCGAAAGCTAGCATCAGTGTGGCAAGCCACTGACAGCTGTGGACTGCAGAGAAATGTCAGAAGTCATGGATGCCATGATAGCCCATCTGCCACAGTGGTCTTGGAGGCAGAGAAATATCTGCCTGAGTGGGAACCAGCTTGGAGCCCAGTGTGTGTGAATCATGGTGGTCCTATATCTGTGTGAATGCCTTGTATTATTGCAGTGCCCATATATTCCCATTTCTCATCATTATACTGGAACATTAACAATGTCACCATTATTTGACTGCTTCACAGAAGTAGGTTGAACACAAATATGCACCTCTCATGTTTGAGATAACACAAAGAATATTGTTTCCAAGACAACTTTTATGAAATGTCAGCCTTCTGGATTTTAAACTCATACAAGAAGCACTGTTATGCTCATTCATGCTGAGTAATTTGTATACCACAGTAGTTTGTTTGGAAACATACCTGTTGTTCTTTAAAATATGCTTAATGCTAGATTAGAGAACAGGGTTTGTCGGGGGTGAGGAGGGGTGAACACCCCCACCCCCACCCCATTTATACAAGCTCATTTCTAAGGCATTTAAAATAAAGAGCTTGGGCCTGTATGGTATTTAAAAACCCTTCACATGATGTTTTTTTAAAACAGATCAATTTCAGCATTAAAATGTTCAGCCAAGGAGCATTCAGCGTAGATTGTATAGCTGTAATCATAATGTATTATAACTATCTTCTTTGAAAGTGATTGTAGCAGCACAGTTGAACCTGGTGAATTACATAATTTAAGAGTGTTTGCCAGAATACTGTTGGAGAGGAATTTTTTAAAGTATTTCCTGAACCAAAACAAAATGAAAGATGGATTTTATTATGCAGTACTTAAATCATAAGAATAGTCATCACAGAATATCTAAAGATAACTCATTTAAATTGAACAGAAGGTCATATGTCTGAATGTCAGTTATCATACTTAACTGCTTGCCAGAAAATTGGGATGTAAGAGAGCATGTTTTTGAACTACCTTATTTGATTTAAAAATGTTTTGTTTGCTTACTACCTAAAAATTTTGTCCAATCAAAGGTAATCTTATGATTGGGACCTTATTGAGTTCAGAAATTGACTGTAATTAAGAACTTAAATACCGAGCATACCATTTAGGTATGTCATTAATCCATCTTAAAACTTTTTTTTTTTTTTAAGAAAATGCTAACATAGGCATGCTTCATCCTCAACCTAATAGCTCGTTTCTCAAGGAAGTGTGCCTTTGTTAGGTTGTTTATTTGTTTAAATTGATAAATTGTTATGGTGGGTCTGTTCTATCCTGTCTGCTATCTTTCTTCACCCAAGAATTAGAATATTTTGGATAGTCTTTGCAATATAAATTTTATTTTTTGAGGAACTAATACAAGTTGAATTCTGTCGGTTCCTCCAAAGTAGAAAGACATGCAACAGGATTGCAGAAAGGAATGAGAAGAACGGATAGGACTTCTACATAAATCTTGACCTATCCTCTACCATAACATTGAAGCATGCTTGCATGCATGTGTGTGTTAGAGACAGTCTAGAAGGTAGTTGCTGAGACGTGACATATATCACCCTTATGAGAGGTACATATATAAATGAGAACATTTTTTTCCAGTTGTATTTCTTTGTTGTCAAGAACATGTGCTTAATGACTGACAAAACCTTGAGCTTATTATGTATGTAATGTTGGCTCCTGCTGTGGGTTAAATTGCATCCGTCTAAAAGATGGCATCCAATTCTGGTCCCTGATGTCTGTGAGTGTGACTTTACTTGGACATAGGATCTTAGTAGGTGTGATTAAGTTAACATGAAGGTCACACTGGAAAGAGTGAGGTTTATCTGTCAGTTTTGTTTCATTAATGTAGTAATTGCTATATGGTGCTAATTTAGAATGAGAATTTAAAGTAATAAACCACAATTGATACATGTTGAAAGCTTTTAAAGTTTTGTCACTTAGTGCTGAGCCAAGTACAGGCCCTGTACTTATCATATATCATATATATATATAAGTATATATGATATATAATATATATGTATATATATAGTGATAAAAAGGTAAAGAAATATTGGCCCTCATGCAGTTCACATTTCATGAGAAGCATGAATCAATTTAGTGAACAATTCAACATCACCTTAGTTTGCTGTGTGTAGACTACATTTTTTATTTCCCTCTGAATCTGCTGGTTCATACTATAGTATAAAGCTCACTGCAGTGAGCTTGCCTGTGCTCTTTGTGCATCCATGAACTGCATTACTCTTGCCATGGAGAGTTGTCAATGCCTATGGTACTTACTGAGTTGGGTAGTCTACATCCTGTGTAGCCGTCTGTGGTTGGCCCTCTGAATGCCAGTGTTTCTCCCTTCCTTCCGTCCTCACACTTTAAAAAAAAAAAATCTCCAAGAGGAAATTCTCAGAACTTTACTTCCATACTTTTTCCCTCTCTCTGTTCCCCTCTCTTTTGTTATAACATTTTCATATCCTTTGCATCTTTCATACTTACACAGAGTACAAGCTTTTGTTTCATGTTAAGAATTCTTAGCTGCTGAGTGTAGTGGCACACAGTTTTAGTCCCAGCACTCATGGGAGGCAGAAGCAGATGTATCTACATGAGTTCAAGGCCAGCCTGGTCTAGAGAGTGAGTTGCATGTCTCAGAAAACACAAACAAAACAAAAGAGAGTTCTTGGCTTAAGATAGTCCTGTAAACAGACCTTTACCCATGCTTCTGTAAATCATACTGATAAAACTGATTGGGTCACAAAACAAAACCTGGAAAGGACATGAATGTTGGGGGGGTGCAGTTGAGAAGAAGAAAGGGATTAGCAGAAAATGGGTCAGAACAGGGGATAAGGGGCATAAATATGATCAACATTTGTGTACACATATGAGAATGCCACAGTAAAACTAATCTATGTGTAATTGGTATATGCTAATTAAAACATTTCTTTAAAAAAATGTTTTGCTTAAGCCAGATTTGAATCTAGATCTTTCAGCAAGCTACCTGAACACCCCCTACACACACACACACACACACACACACACACACACACCATGTCATCTTTGTCCTCTTTTCTTGGTACCCTGCTGCTAAGTATTTGTTGAATTTCTAACATAGTAGCTAGGTATCTTTACCTTTGATGTAATGTAACCAAACACTTAAAATTAAAGAATTGTCTTCTGTTATCAGCCATTTGTGGTCATACATGACTTGCACTATTTCTGGAACTCAGGTTTCTTTCTATCTAAAATGAGAAGGTTCACAAGTCCTTCTCACATTTTCAATTATTATTAATAATAATAATAATAACCAAACATTTTGGTTACAACACAGATGTCAATTTAGTCGGTTTGATAGGAAAAAGCTAAAAGTCTATACCACCGCCACCTCCTTTTCCTCCTTCTCCCTTATAAATGTTAGGCAAGTGCACTACCACTGAACTGCATGATCCCCTTGTTTTACTGTGTATTGGGGAGGCAGGGGAGGTAGTCTCAGTAAGTTGCTCAAGCTGGCCTTAAACTTGCTGTCTTCCTTATCTTTCTGCTTCAGCCTCCCAAGTGGCTGAGATGCAGGCCTGGACCACACTCTCTGAGTAACAAGAAACTGGATGGCTTCTCTGGGCCTTCCTAGATAAAGATGTGACTTATCCTGCCCCATTTCGTGGAGCACATTGGAACTATGAGCTTTATTCCTGTTGAGAAGGCCTACCCAGCTGTCTTTATATTCTAATATCCCCATCTCTTTACACCGTATATCAAAATAAAGGTCAAGAATGATGTAAATTCGGTGTTTGAGAAGACCTCTTGATTGCAATTCTTGTTTTATAACTTGTCTGATTTTTTTCCCCCCTCCTGGTGTTGATTTTTTTTGTTTGGGGGCTGAAACTAAACTCACTACTTAAAGTAATACATAATTATTTATTTTTTTAAGATTTATTTTTATTTTATGTGTATTGGTTTCTCCCCTGCCTGTGTAAGGGAGCCAGGTCCTCTGGAACTGGAGTTACAGACAGATGTGAGCTGCCATGTGGGTACTGGGAATTGAACCTGGGTACTCTGGAAGAGCAGCCAGTGTTCTTAACCGCCAATCCATCTCTCCAGTCCAGTAATACATAATTAGACTCTACCTTCCAGTGCATCCTTCATGTGACTGTTTGCTTTGTGTTTCCCATGGTTACCTACAGCCATCCATGTAACTACAGTGGAGTATCTCAGTCCTTTTGTTCAATGTGACATTTTGGGCCACTTAAGTACACTACATTAGGTGATGTGCTTTGCTGCAGAACTGTTGAACTGCAATGTGGATAGCATCTTTGGATTATTTTGAAAAAATATCCCTATAATACAGTTTGAGCTTGGAAGCAGAAGTAGTTAGCTCTTCTAAGGTAATGTTTTTTACAGAATTATTTCTTTATTACTGTTTAGTTGGATTGATGTCGACAGTGAACACAAAACTTTGATGTTTTTATATGACATTCTTCCCCACTAATTAACTTCATTAGTGTAGTGGGAAAGAAGACCATATAAAACATCAAAGTCTTGATGTTTAATCACAACTTTAAAGTCTTAGACTCTTCGATTGCCAAACACATTTCAATTAGCTGAAGGAAGGTCAAGATTCTGTTTCCCTTCTCTGGCCTTCAGAGCTTTTCTAGATTCTTTTCTGGTTGACATTGGTACTTGAGCCTAAATGCTAATCTAGACAAGATAAAGTGGCATGTGGAGAACAAAATTAATCCTCCTGCAAGCTATAATCTAGTCTCATTGAGAGCCTAAGTTACAACACAAGGCAGTCATGAATTCTCCTTTTGAGTATTAATGGGAAGGAAGTGTAACATATAATAATGGGTTGTATTACCTTGTTTTCTGTTGTCACAAAGTATCTGAGGCTAGGTTTTGATTTTCGAGACAGGGTTTCTCCGTGTAGTTTTGGTGCCTGTCCTGTATCTCCTTCTGTAGACCAGGCTGGCCTCAAACTCACAGAGAGCCACCTGGCTCTCCCTCCCGGGTGCTGGGATTAAAGGCATGTGCCACCGCCACCTGGCTGAGGCTAGGTATTTTTAAAAGAAAAAGATTCATTGGCTCACAGTTTTAGGGAGTGAGACATAATAATGGGTTATATTATATTGTTTTCTGTGTTGTCACAAAATACCTGAGGATAGGTATAATTAAAAAGAAAAAGATTCTATTGTCTCACAGTTTTAGAGGCTGAACATCTTAATTGGGATGGGTCCATTTGTTGGCCTCTAGTGAGAGCCTTGCATGACATGATAATGGCATGAACATATATGTGGTAGGGTAGAAAACTAGAAGGATTCAGGGGCTACATGAACTATAATAATCCCTTTTGAGGATAGCCCTCTCTCTGTCACCTAATTATCTTGCACTAAGCCTCATCTCTTGATGGTCCTACCACCTTTCAACATACTGGCCACCAAAGAAGAGGGACATATACAGCCCATCTCTGGATTACCATGGACTTCTGTTCTCCTGAACTTTCCAGTGTTGTGAAGTTAGAGCCACTTCATTTTTCTGTGTTACCATGTGTTTCAGCCTTTCAGCTAAGGAATCCTGTATTTACATGTATTGAATGTGAGTGAGTGCTCGGCAAAATTGTCAGAATTCCTAAATGACCAGTAGATGAGCACAGCAAGACCTCCTCCTGCTAGGTCATTCCACTCCAGTATGTGTTCTTTTTTTTTTTTTTTTTCATAAGGTTTTACAATAGCAATAATGTAATTCAGATAAGCAATTATTGTAATTGACCTTGATGATAAGTGTCCTTGGCTTATACCACAGTTTGCTTAAATCCTGAGGATGGCCAATTATCTCATAATGCCCACTTCATTGAGATTATTGTTTTAATTATCACATTCAAAATATATCTTTGTCAGCACTGTAGAGTCACACATGGGAATGTTACATTCAGGCGTTCAGAAGTGGGTTAAGAGTGCTGCGCTTTATCTCAGGACAGGGTTGAGGTTGAAGTTTTTCTCCCTCACAGCTCTGAACTATGATTTTGGAATTTGCAATTTCTTACCTGTTGTTCATTATGGCATGATTGGCTGCAGGGTGAGAAAGTCTAGGATCTCCCTGAGCTAATTGTGTTCTTGCAGAGGTCCCTAAGGTGATCTGGTGCCAGTGGGTATACAGTTCCAGTTGATTAGGCATTCTAATTGATAGCAATCAGCAGTGGCTTGCCATTAGCTGACTCTGCCTTAGGTCAGAGGTTGTCAACTGTGGAATCACTCAGGAGCTTTATAAATATAATTGCTCTGGGATAGGGCAAGGGTGTTCCTCTCCCTCTTCTCTGCTCTCCCTTGTGCCCTCCCTCCCCTCCCATTTTCTCTCTCTCTTTATGTGCAGCAATGGCTGAGAGCCACTTGATTTTATCAGTGTAGTTGTAAGCCATTTGGCTGGTTTTTTCATACTTCTCTGATAAATATAAGGATGCTGTTTGTCACATGCCTTACATGGTCCTGTAAGCCCTGTGGGATTAGGAGTATTCTTGTGGGATACCTAAGACTCCTTTCCTTTTCTGAATTAAGAAACTATATCTGAT
>CABHPP010116727.1:0-22274 GCA_902168425.1 Peromyscus attwateri | reverse complement strand
CAGGCTTAGTCCTTCTTGCTCCACCACGCCCCCCCCCCCCCCCCCCCACAGCCCTGTTGGCTGGTGTTTAACTTGAATGAGATTTTTCATTTGCCCTGGGTTCAGCTTCACCGTTACATTGGTCATTCAAGGCCCTGTTTCCTGTGGGGATTCTGAGCCCTGGGCTGTGACACTGGCCCCGCTGCCCCCTGCTTGTGCTTTACTGTAAAATCAGGGTGCTGACTCTTGCTGCGGGTCGAGTTGGGGTAACTTGGTTATGAAACAACCTCGTCTCATCCTTTCTCTCAGCCTTGGCAGAGCGCAGCAGATCATTTGTTTACGGGAATTATTTATGTGCACAAGATAAAAAAAAAGTATCCTGGCCGGGCGTTGGTGGCGCACGCCTTTAATCCCAGCACTCGGTAGGCAGAGGCAGGTGGATCTCTGTGAGTTCGAGGCCAGCCTGGGCTACCAAGTGAGTTCCAGGAAAAAGGTGCAAAGCTACACAGAGAAACCCTGTCTCGAAAAACCAAAAAATGTAAAAAAAAAAAAAAAAAAGTATCCTGAAGGTTGGCAGGGTAACGAGGTGATTGAGGTTTGTTATGTGTGGCAGCTGTCTTCGTTAATTGTTTCTTTTTTTTTTTTTTTTTACATTTTCCAGAATATCTTATTTGTTCTTTGACAATTTCATATAGACAGAGTATATATTGATATCATCTACCCCATACCCCTTCCCACTCCCCCTGACTGTCCCTCAGAATATCCCCTTCCACTTCATATCTTCTCCCTTTTTTTTCTTTTATAACCCACTGAGTCCAATTTGTGTTGCCTGTTAGAATTCTGACTGATCTTGTTGGCTTGATCTTGTGTGGGCAACCACAGCAGCCGTGGAGTTCATGAAGGCAATGACCGCATCATGTCCAGAAGGCAGCGTCTCAGAGCGCTCCTTCCATCACCCAGTTCTTACATCCTTCCCAGCTCTTTTTCTGCAGGGTTCCCCGAGTCTTGAGTTGGATGGGGTGATACAGGTGTCCCAGTGGGGACAGGCACTCAACAGTCACTTGTCCTCGGTGCTTTGATCCGTTAAGAGTCGCTTCGTTAACTGCTGCCCATTGCAGAGAGCAGCCTCTTTGGCCAAGGTTGAGAACAACACTAGCCTACGATATAAACGTAAACATTGAGAAGGCAATTGAACAGCACATCCATGTAGTGAAACACCGGTAGAGGTTTTCCACTAGAGCCCTGGGGCTCCCAGGCTGTGGGTTTTTGACCAGGGTTGTAGTGCCAACTGTGACTTTCCTCATGAGGAAAAGGCCTCAAATCCAACCAGAAACTGGTTGATTATCCCTATAACCTACATATCACTGTTGTATTCGTGGGCAGATCTTGCACAGCAGGTTGGTATTATAGCATTCAGGTTCAGCACCGGGTCATAACACTAATGACTTGTCCCTCCCCATGGCCTTCTTCTGGCTCCACCAAAGGGAGCTAGCCAGAATGGAGGAAGTTTTCTGGTCAGTTCCAGCTTGTTTTTTCTGTCCTACAACCTACGTGTGTTATATCTTCAGCAAAAGGTCTTACTATCAGTTATGGTAAGAGCAATAGCAATAACTTGTGTTGTTTGGAGGAATCCCTGGAGTCTCCCTGACTGATAACTTGTAGGGAGATACCCCAGTCTTGGCACTGGGCATTTTCATTTGATAACCCATGTCTTCTGGGGGAAAGCATTGCCAACCCATGCAGGCTACCTGTGTTCAAACTTTCTTAATACTTTATTTATTTATTTAGAGACAGGATCTCACTATGTAGCTTTGGCTGTTCTGGAACTCACTCTGTCAACCAGGCTGGCCTTAAACTCACAGAGATTCACCTATTTCTGCCTCCCAGTGCTGGGATAATTGTTCTTATTGTTGAGACAAGAAGCAATTTTAGGAAAGAAGGGTTTGGAGCAGGATGGGGAGGCAGCTGGTCAAGCTGCTTCCACAGTCAGGAGGCAGAGAAGCCAGTGTTCAGCTGGCTTTATCCTGTCTACTCAGTCTGGAAACCCAGCCCATGGTATGATGCCATCCATGTTTAGGGTGAGTCTTTGCACCTCAGTTAATTTAGACAATTCCTCAGGTAGGCCCAGAGGTGATTCAAGATCCTGCCAAGTTGACAGTTACATTAGCCTTTTAACTTTTTATCTGTTTTGTGCAGTCCCGAGGTTGGATTCTCTTGCAGTTGCCTTTTGTCTTTTCAGTCACAGCAATTAGCAGGAGGCCACTGAGCATCCCCTCCCACTTTTAGCATCAGTATTTAGTTCCCAAGTCATTTTATTACACAGTGGCCTGGGCTGAAGAAGAAGGGGTATCAACTGTGAGAGGGGCTATTTTGGGTGGATGGGAGCTGAGAAGATTCAGCCTGGAGAAGGATTGATGGCCAGTGATGATGTGTCTGGTTGAGTACACACCAAGTCTTGTCTGGGGCTGGGGCATGCTGGGAGTTACTGTGTCTAGGAAGTCTAGGGACACACACTGGCGTCTGGTGAGGGCTTCTTGCTGCATCTTAAGGTGGCAAAGGGCATCGCACGAGTGCCAGAGGGAGCTCCTTTGGGGCCAACCACCCTTGGACCAAAAGCATCTGTCCAGACCTGCACAATCTGCCATCGGCTCTCACACCAGGGTGGATCGATAGTTCTGAGGTGATGGAGAGCTAAAGGAAGTTCTCAAGGATCGGGGAAAGCTTTCTGAATGTACACCTGTCTGCCTCTCTGCAGGTTTTGGATGGTGGTTAAGGAAGATGGACACATGGTCACTGCCCGCCAGGAGCCTCGCCTTGTGCTGGTCTCCATCACCTTGGAGAACAATTATCTGACCCTCGAAGCTCCAGGCATGGACCAGATGGTTTTGCCTATCAAGCTGCCTTCTTCGAATAAGATCCACGACTGCAGGTGCCCTGCTTGGGGGCAGCGGGGAAGGCTGCAACAGGCCTGAGTCTTCCTTGCATTCGTTACAGTTTATGTCAGAACTGTAGATGAGGGAATTGGTGCAGGAAAATACTGAAGAGGGGTTAGTCTATAAGGTAGGGCTCAAGTGTGAGCGACTGTTAAAGGTACCCAGGGCTATTTATTTATTTATTATTTATTTATGGTTTGGAGATGGGGGGCTGACATCCCAGGTTGACCTCCGATTTGCTGTATAACCAAGAATGACTTTGAACTTTTGACCATTAGGCCTTTACCTCCTGAATGCTGGGATGACAGGTCTGCACCACCATGCTCAGTTTGTGTGGTGCTGAGGATCGAACCCTGGGCTTTGGGCGTGCTAGGCATTCACTGTTCCAAGCGAGAGCCACAGTCTCCACCTCGGAATTAGTTTTAAGCAGGGACGGTGAGAGTTGCAGATGATGAAATGACTGTCATCCAGGAAAAAATATCATCACGTTGATGGGTTCCTAGAAGGAGGCAGAGCTAACACAGGGAAGCCTGCGGGCGGGGTTGGGGGCGGGGTTGGGGGCGGGGCTGGCCAGAGGTAAGTCAAGGAAGGGGAAACTGCAGCCCAGAGCCTTTTTTTGGGCTTCTACAGGAAAGAGAAAAAGCAAGGGATTAAGCAGGGTTCAGGGTGGCTGGTTAGAGTAACTTCAGCATGACGGTGGGGGGGTGGGTGTCCCACACATAGCAGCTGTGTGGCTTATAGTCCTGACATGCTCCTTGTAGGTAAGGACTCCATAAAGGAGGGTTTGCAGGTCATGTGTGCATGTGACAAGACTATTGTCCCTAGGAATATGTCTCTAGCTGTGGCTGTCCCTTCTCCAAGGCCTTCAAGATAGCAAAGCAGAAAGGGTAGTTGACCCAAGTGTAGTTTATTTAATAATGTGCACATATGCAGCAGTGTGTGTGTGTGTGTCTAGGTATACATGTAATAGCGCATATGTGGCGGTCAGAGGACACTTACAAGAGTCACTTCTCTTCTGCCATGTGGATTCCGGGGATCAAACCCAGGTCTTCAGGTTTGACAGCAAGTCCCTTACCCACTGAACCAGCTCCCTGGCCCTTGGAGAGACACTGTTTAGAGTTCTTAGCCCACCATCTAGACAAGAGAAGTTACTGGAGACTTTACCAGTTGATCTCAGAGCTGGATAGATAACAAGCACATTGGAACTTTCCAGCCCCTGAAGTGTGCTACTGAGATTGAGGACTTAGAGCAGAGGTATGTGTGTGGGCAGGGGCAAGGCCTCAGGTCTTGGCATCCTCTCTAGATGACCCATGGCCTGCTGGGTCTTGCTCAAATTTCTTTGTGTGTGTGTGTGTGTGTGTGTGTGTGTGTGTGTGTGTACGAGCTACTGAGGATTAAAGCCGGGGAGGCCTTGCTCTTTGATGTTGGGACATCACAGAAACTTAGGTGTTTGCTGTCGGATGATGCAATGTTGTGGATCCCTTGGTAACCAGCTGAGTGCTGGGGTTAGAACCGGGGTTTTGTGCATACTAAGTGGGTGCTCTACCCTTGAGCTGTGCACTCAGCCCTCAGCCAAGCTTTTCTTTTCTCTCTTCTTTTTTTCTCTTTTTTGAGACAGAGTCTTACTGTGCATCTCTGGCTGGTTTACTGTAAGCTGTTTCGAGGGCACAGTGTTTTCTCTCTCAGGCTGTTTTATCCTCACTGCCATAGAGGAAGGGGGCAGCCTGTCCCTGAACAGTGGGCTTCGAAGGGCACTTTGAGACACACATGCTTTGGTCTGGAATGGGCGAGGAGGCCCAACCCCCTTCCAGAACCAGCTTCACAGTGAGCTCTAACAACACCATGTGCTAAGCAAGCGGGAAGCTCTTTGAACCCAGCCCGTTGGGCTTTTATTACATAGTTATGATTGATAAAAATAATTAGCCATTGATCAACTCAGTCTTCAGCCTCTGCCCCCTCAGAGGTTGGGGGTGCGGGGAGTCGGGGTGGTGCTGCAGTCCAGACCTCCAGTCTTAGAGTAGGCTCCCCTGGCAATCAGTTCTTGAGGGAGTTGGTTCCCCTACCACAAGGGGCCCGGGAATTGAACTCAGGTTTTCAGGCATGGTGGCAAACATCGTTACCATCTGAGTCACCTTGCCAGTTCCATGCTTATGTTTTAATGGAAGAGGAAGGAAGAAATTATCTTTGGTCTAACAAAAAGCCTTTGAGGTCTAGCTTTAAAGACTAGCTAAGGTATAAAAATAAATAAATAAATAAATAAAATTTAAAAAGATTGAAAAAAAAAGACTAAGTAACATTTGATCCTTACATGTAATTTAACATATATGTATACGTAGGTATAATTACATTAGGTACAGAAGTGGCAGTTGTCTGTCTTGTTAACCATAGCAATTTTTTCCCCTAAAAGTCAAAAACAAAGAAAAGAAAATAGTGACTTCAACCTTGTAAAGTAAAAATGAAGTTTGATTTCTCTGTAACTGAAGAGAGAAACCGAACAAAAAGTGGGTGTGATGGGATGATGTCTTAGTTGTTTTTCTGTGGTGATGAAGAGACATTATGACCGAAGCAACTTGGAAAAGAAAGTGTTTAATTGGGGTACAGTTTCATGGAGTAAGTCCACCATGGTGGGGAGCATGGCAGCAGGCAGGCATGGCGCTGGAGCAGTAGCTGAGAGTTTGCATCCTTCTCAGCAGGTAGGAGGCAGAGGGAGAGGTGGGGAGGGGGAGGGATGAGCTAAGTGAGAACGTGCCGGCTTTTGACACCTCAGAGCCTACACCCCCCAGTGATACATCTTTTCCAACAAGGCCACACTTCCTAATTCTTCCCAAACTGTCCCACCAACTGGGGATCATGTCACCAAACATATGAGCCTGTGGACACTATTCTCATTCCAACCACCAAGGAAGGCAAGAGGCATGCTTTTCATTCCTTACCACAGAGTGTGTCCCCAATGAGCAAACCTCTTCCAGCACACACCAGCTGGCATCCACCAGTCCGGTCCTGACTACATCTGCCTGGAGCCAGCATCAGCTCTCATAGGCTAAAGACTTGGTCCCATAGGACGATCCTTGGCTTCAAACGCCAGTGAGGATGGCAACCTGACTCTGACTTACCACCTCCTCCTTGGGTTCTGTTAATTTGCTAGAGTGCCTCTTAGAAATTGGGAATCATGTTTGCCGGGTACTTAAAAAGGATGTTCTAAAGGCTAAGGATGAGATGAATGGGACATGTAGGGAACTGAACTGTAAATGGACGGTTCCTGTTCTGACCGCTGGGTCCCAAATAACCACTCAGAGGCTGAATATGAATTACAAATGCTCAGCCAATAGCTCAGGCTTATTACTAACCAGCTCTTACATTTTAAGTTAACCCATATTTCTATTTATGCTTTGCCATGTGGTAGTACCTTTATTAACATGGCATGTTCATCTCCTGCTCTCTCTATTCCTGGCTGGTGACTCCTCTGACTCTGACCTCTTTCCTATCATTCTCTGTTGGGCTTTCCCACCTAACTCCTGCCCAGCTACCAGCTTGTCAGCTTTTTGTGAAACAATGAGAGTAATACGTATTCATAGTGTAGAAAAGGATTATTCCACAGCACTGAACTCTTGTGTGCTTCCTGGGTATGCCTCCCTTTACACACCTCTAGGTGTTCAGCAGTTAGGAAACTCTCTGAACCTAGTCCTTTGAGCTTTTATGGAAACTTTATGACATAGTGTGCTTGATAAAATATCAGCCACTGATCGACTCAACCTTCAGCCTCTGCCCCTTCCTTGGAGATCAGGGCTGTGCTACCGAAGTCCAGCACTCTGATCTTGAGGTTGGCTCCCCTGGCCTCAGGCAGCTTAGGAGACCCCAGCCATCAGTCATCCTTGTAACACACAATTGTCCTTCAGCTTCTTACCATCGGCCATGTTTTCCCAACACAGTGTGGCTTCCACTGTGTGAGTCTGTGGCAACCTGTTTGTTATTGTTATGTTCATCCTCATAAACATTGTTTGTTTTTTTCTATAATATGAACAATATTCTTTTTTTTTTTTTTTTCTTTTTGGTTTTTTCGAGACAGGGTTTCTCTGTGTAGCTTTGCGCCTTTCCTGGAACTCACTTGGGAGACCAGGCTGGCCTCGAACTCACAGAGATCCATCTGCCTCTGCCTCCCAAGTGCTGGGATTAAAGGCGTGCGCCACCACCACCCGGCATAATATGAACAATATTCTATGAGTAGTCTTTAAGGTTTATGTTCATTAGTTTTGATGATGTGTATGTGTGTATCTGTGTGTGAGTATGGTGCAGGTGCCCTCAGAGAACATAGGTGTCAGATCACCTGGAGCTGGAGCTTCAGGCCATGGTGACAGTGCTCCAGAAGAGCCCCAAGCCCTCTTAACCACTGAGTCATCTCCAGCCCCCTTACGAACATTCTTATGTGTGTCTTCTGAGAGCACATGTGCAAAGTGCGGAGGTCAAGAGAATTCTCTATGTAGCCCGGGCTGACCCAAACCCTTAAACCTCCTGCCTCTGCCTCCCCGGTGCTTAGATTATAGGTCTATACAAAACAGGAGGCACAAGAAATGCTGAACTCTTTTCTAAAATGAATGTGCTGATTTGTACCCCCGAAGAGTGGGGTCCATTGGGTAAGCTTGGGGTTCTTACCACATAGTTTTTTTTTTAAATTATCCATCCATCCATCCATCCATCCATCCATCCATCCATCCATCCATCCATCCATCTATCTATCTATCTATCTATCTATCTATCTATCTATCTATCTATCTATCTATCTATGTTTCTATCTATTTGCAGTGGGCACAGGCCTGGTAGAAGAATGCCTGTTATCAGTTGGAAGAACATAGGTTGACTGGCATCTTCTTGCCCTGTTGGGTACTTTCTACTTTTCCAAGGGCCAGTGCCAAACTCCTGTATGTGGGTGGATGGTAAGTGGTAGAAGTGTGTGCAGTTTCATGTGGGTGGTGTTCTGGAGGAGCTACAGGGCACCCTTGGTGCTGCTCAACAGTGGCTAGGATCTGTTTTGAGTAGTTGAGTGGTTGATTGCAGTTTCAGGAGAATGGCTGAAGGGCAGTCGGGGACCAAGAAGAATCCACAGATCCAAACAGTGCTCCAAGAAAGGTTTCAGATAGGAGGAGGGGACCCTAGAAGCCTTAACAGAGGGGTGTCAAGATTTGACACCAGGTGGTGTGGTGGTAATGCTTGTAATCCCAGCTCTGGGAGGTGGAGGATTTTGAGCCTTCTAGAACTAAGATGTTCAACTACTAATGAGTATTCTGGGTATTTCTATTGAACTCCTTTGCACACATGACCTCAGGCGTCCTCACACTGGCACAGGCTGTGTGTGTGTGTGTGTGTGTGTGTGTGTGTGTGTGCGCGCGCGCGCGCGCATACTTCTTATGGTGGTGTTGGGGGAGGGGCAGGGGAAACTTTCAAGAAATCAGTTTCCAGATCCTTAAATCCATAGTTTGCACAGAGCATCATCCCCGGCACCCCCCCCCCCCCGCCTCCCATCTTAGTTAGGGTTTCTATTGCTGTGAAGAGACACCATGTCCACAGCAACTCTTATAAGGAAAACATTTAAACATTTAAAACATTGGGGTAGCTCACTTACAGTTTCAGAGGTTCAGTCCATTATCATCATGGTGGGGAGCATGGTGATGTGCAGGCACACATGGTTCTGGCTACATCTTGATCAGAAGGCAACAGGGAGTGTCTGGCTATCACACTGAGTGAAGCTTGCACGTAAGAGACCTTAAGGCCCACCCCCACAGTGACACACTTCTTCCAACAAGGCCACATTTACTTCAACAAAACTGCACCTCCTTTGGGGACCATTTTCTTTCAAACTCCCCGCCCATTGTAGTGCTGGGAATGGAACCCAGGGCCTGGTATGCCTGCATTACAGAAGAGGGTGTCAGATCCCATTATAGATGGTTGTGAGTCATCATGTGGGTGCTGGGAATTGAACTCGGGACCTGTGGAAGAGCAGCCAGTGCTCTTAGCCACTGAGCCATCTTTCCAGCCTCCCCCCCACCCAGGGCCTTGTATATGCTAAGTAAGTACTCTACCACTGAGCTAGCCACACCTCATTTCTTTGTTTTATTTATTTATTTTTTTAACAGAACTTGGTTGTGTTTCCTTTGGCAGCAATATACTGAAACTGGAATGATACAGAGTCGATTAGTGGCCCTGTGCAAGGATGACACACAAATTTGCTAAATGTTCCATATTTTTCTTAAAACAAATATAAAATAAACAAATAGATATTAACTTTAAAAAGTAGTGGCACATGCCTTTAATCTCAGCACTCAGGAGGGAAAGGCAGGTGGATCTCTGTGAGTTCGAGACCACCTTGGTCTGCATAGCACATTCCTGGCCAGCCAAGGCTACATAGTGAGACCTATCTTAATCCCTTTCTTCAAAATATCAATGAATAGGGTTTTGCTATGTAGTTCAGGCTATCCTTGGACTCGATATCCTCCTGCCTCAGCCTTTGGAATTCTGGAATTAGAGGTGTATACCATCATTCCCAGCCCCTCATTCTCAGGGCTGTTAAAGAAAGAAAGGAAGGAACCATGCCTGGTGATTCACTAGGGAGCTGGAAGCAGGAGGATTGTGAATTTGGAGTCAAGTTGGGCAACATTGTGAAACCTTGGCTACACTGTGAGACCTTGCTTAAGTGGGTGGTGGGGGGAGGAATAAACTGATACTAAACCTTGTCTAGAATTCATTCAGATTCATGGCTATTCTTAGGGCTCATTAATAAATTAATTTCAGCTGAAATCTGCTCTTATATTTGGAGACCTTCAAAATTCACAACATACCCAGCTTTCTGGTATATTCAGGCCACCATCACTCAGTGTGTCCACACGAGTAATCTGGTGTTCTTTAACAACCCTTCCAGGCTATTTGGTCTTGACATTAAAGGCAGAGATTGTGGCGATGAGGTAGCGCGGTGGTTCACCAACTACCTGAAGACAGAACCATACAGGTTGGTTCAGTTCGATACGAGCATGAAAGGAAGGACAACAAAGAAGCTTTACCCTTCGGAAAGTTACCTTCAGAGCTATGAGGTGAGTGTACGGTCTTCATTCTGCTGGTTACTCTGGGCCTCTGTGCTCCTTCCCTGTCCATAAGAGCCCCTCTGAGACTTCAGTTAGAAAACCCTGACAGTGGTTCAGGGGGGTGCTCCAGGGTACAACCTACACGTTAAGGATGACGAGGGACGTGTGATGAGGACTCGGTGCTGGGACATCCGAGGTACATAGAGGGTTATGTATGGGAGATGTGTGGAGGGGGGAGCCAGGGTGACTTCTGGGGAGATGGGGACAGTTTCTGGAGGAAACTGGCTGGAAGCTGAGTGTGGTAGCTCATGCCTGTAATCCCAGCACTCAGGAGGCTAAGACAGGAGGATTGCTGTGAATTCAAGGCCAGCCTGGGCTAAAGGTTGGACTGCTGCCTTGTCCAGCATGTATCTAGAAGCCATGTTTTAGTGCTTACATCCTGTCTACAAGCACAGCTCCACCCCCTTCCTGAATATAGCTCCCCCCTTCTGCACTTGAGAGGTTTTCCAAGTCTGGGCTCTGCTGAGCTTTGGAGAGCAGTGCCAGTGGGTGGGGAGGCCTGACTGTGCTGTGTCCTGTAACAGGTAGCCTACCCAGACTGCAGCCCTGTCCACATGATTTCTGAAGCCTCCTTAGTCGATCTCAACACCAGACTGAAGAAGAAAGTGAAGATGGAATATTTCAGGCCGAACATCGTGGTGTCAGGCTGCGAGGCTTTTGAGGAGGTAAGGGGCCGCTGACACAGACATCAAACTTAGATGCGTGTAGACGGAAGTTTCTGTCCAGCCAAAAACTCCCAAATACCCAGTAGCCAGACACAGAGGAAGCAAGATGAGAATGCTGTGCTGAGAAAAGCTACCGAGCCACATGGCTAGACATAGATAAGAATTATGGGTTAATTTAAGTGTAAGAGCTACTTAGTAATAAGCCTGAGCTACCGGCTGAGCATTTATAATTAATGTAAGCCTCTGGGTGTTCATTGGGAGTGGCATGCCAGGCAGTGGTGGCACATGCCTTTGATCCCAGCACTTGGGAGGTGGGGACTGGGATATAAGGTAGGGAGAGACAGAATCTTGGCCCCCATTCGGTCAGAGGATCCAGGGAAGTAAGAAGTCACTGGTGGCTGCTCTGCTTCTCTGATCTTTCAGGTTAAAACCCCGATATTTGACTCCTGGTTTTTGTTGATAAGACTAAATAGATTCATGCTTCCGATGTGCTGCCCTCAGAGCTGGTGAATCTGAAGTCCCTGCAGTGACCGGGATCCCCCAAGGCTAGTGGTGGGAAGATTCCAATTCTCTATGGTGTCTATGGCTGCTAATGGCCTCCTGGCCTCCAGGGGTCGCTGTTCACATTCTCATGCTTAGGCTCCAGAGCTCACCAAACTCCAGCTCACAGCCAAGACTGCTCTATCTACCCGTAGCCCGGGAGGACAGCACCCTGGGACAGCCCTTGCTGTGGTCTCAGTCTTCTGTGCCTTCCCCAGTGACTAACAGCGGGAAATTCCACCCTCTTCCATCACTGCAGCCTTAAAGGGACAATTACATCAGAAGCCGGTGAACACAGCCTCCACACGGCTGGACGCTGTCATGAGAAGCTTCAGCGGTTGTTCTGAGCATGGGGAGGAGTGGGCTAAGCTTTCTGAGTACCGGAAGTAACAAGGACAAGTGTCATGAATTGGGTGCGAAGCCCTGAACTGATTAATGACTTCATATTGGGCCTCCCTCAACCCTGTGAAGTCTGCAGTATTATTCCCTTTATATAAGGAAACAGGCTTAGACAGGTTCCCCAACTGCCCAGCGGGTGAGGGCTAACGCTGACGTTACCACCCAAGGCTTGCCTCTGTGGAACTGGGGTGAGGACGTCACTGTAGAGACCCGGGCAGTTAGCACCCAGAGAAGCTCTTGAACACCTCAGCTCTCTGCTCCTGTGGGTGGCTGTGCTTCCTTTTACGTGCCCTTACATGGTTCATTAGGGTAAATCTTTGCGTAGAGCCAACTTAAGCCTATGTCTGTTGTGTGATATTTTGTTTGTGTTCTGACAAATAAACCTTGCCTGAAGATCAGAGGATGGAGCTAGCCGCTAGTTAACCATAGAGGTCAGGCAGTGGTGGCACACACCTTTAATCTCAGCACCCTTGGGGAGGAAGAAGCAGGAAGATCAGGAGTTCAAGGCCACCCTGGGCTACACAAGATTGAATCAATCTAAAAGAGAAACAGAGCCAGGCGGTGGTGGCACACGCCTTTAATCTCAGCACTAGGGAGGTGGAGACCGGAATAGAAGGTGGGTAGAGACAGGGTCCCGCTCATTCAGTCTGAGATTCGTGGAGACAGGACAGCACCCTTTTGGGCTGAGGTTTTTTTTTTTTCCTTGTTGCTTAAACTTTATTATTTACAAATTAAATTACACAGCAGCTTTCCATAGCATGGGATGGGAAGAAGGAAGGAGAGGGGAGGGGAGGTGGCCGGCTCTGGACATTTTTGTCCACCGTCACCTCCTCTTGTGTGCAACAAAGTCCTCAGTGATGCCTTCACCCAAGTCTGGATCAGGCCTTGGAACACATGTGTAAGCTGGGCTCTGGTTCTGACAGCCCCAGGGCCACCAGAGCCCCAACTAGCAGCTTTTTCACAGGCATCGAAGGTGAATGTGAAGGCGTCAGCTTGTCCAGGTGATGGCGACAAATGAGGCCACTGGAATTCAGGTAGAAGGTGGAACAGGCATCAGGGGTCCGTAAAGCTCCTCCTTGTCACGCCTGTAGAAACGCAGGAAGAGCATATGTGTGGGCAGACCATGTGGGCAGACCTACTAGGCTCCCGCGGGCTTGCACGTCCAGTTCTCAGGGTGGTGGGTCAGCTGTAGAATCTCCAACCGAAACTGTGCAAAATAGTTCCAAGCCAGGGAGCGGCAAAGGGTCAGGGACATAGTGTACCATGTCCGGCCCTTAGTACGGATGTCCAGGATCTCATTGATGAATTCCCCATCCATTGAATACAGAGTAGTCATGGGAGCGAAGGAAGAAGGTAGGACGCTCTTGTCTCAGTTTCTCATACCTGACAGTCTGATCTCTTGATGGGGTGGCAGGGGAAGGGTGGGAAGCTCCAGGAGCTTGGAAAGTTATCAAAGCCCCAGGATAGGGGCAAGGGGGTCCCTCAAAAAGGCTCCTAAGCCCATCCAGACAACCATTGTGCAACTCAGGTCCTGGTTCCCCTTCCCCGTTTCCCAGAGGAAGAGCCACCCACAATGAGTTGAGAGCCTGGACCTGAGAGACAGGTGGTGGGAAAGCCTGAGGAAGAGGGTGCGTGGGAGGATGTGGGGGTGTGAGAGACCAGAGAAGAAGAAATGATGGAGAAGTGGGTGGAGTAGAGTGGGGCCTGGGTGGGAATGGTAGAGTCCGAGGAGAAAGCTGGTCCTGGGGTCCAGCCTGGTAGGTGCAGAGGCAGGGCCCAAGGCGCCAGGCGGCTCCCTGACCCTGCGGTACATGGTGTTCTTGTGGGTGAGAGGACGCCTCCCGCATCCCGTCTCCTCACTAGGCAGCCTGCCCAGGCTGACTTCTGTGAAGGGAGAGGAGGGAGACGGGAGGGGTCCCAGGCTGAGATTTTGAAGAGGTAAGAACTCTCTGGTGGCTGACTGCTCTGCTTCTCTGATCTTTCAGCTGTCACCCTCAATATCTGACTCTTGGTGCTTATTAATAAGATTAATTAGATTCACACTTCGTATGTCCACACAGTTTGACAGTTTTAAAACAGTAGTGCACATCGAAGATGTCTATTAGCTGGTGCTATCCTGCTGTCTTAAGTTACATTCTTGCCACTATGATAAAATACCCCTTAAAGGAGAAGAGTTTTATTTTGGCATACAGTTCTGGAGGGAGAGAGTCCATCATGGCTGAGATTACTGTGAAATGATGCACTGTTGCTGATTTAGTCTGCCTCAAGTGAGGAAGCCCAGGAGTGAAGGACTCGTTGCACTAACCTATCTCCTGCCATCATAACTCTTCCAAAAATTAATGCAAGTGATTAAGCACATACATATTTAATCCTCAACTAATAAAAAAATACAGCAAACCTTAGCATGATACCAAAGTCCAGGCCATTGTTTATTGTAAATGTGGGGCAGTAGGATAATGCACCGTGAACATTTGCAGCTTGTGGTGCAGAGTACTGTGGACTTCTCCCTGGTGAGTTAGAGGTTGGAGTTGACTTTAAAGGGCTTGGCACAGTGCGGTGTGTTTAATTTCTGGAACACAGAGGGATGAGGTTCAAAAACAATGTCGACATTTGCTGCTTATCTCTGTCCCTGGCCACCATGGGGCTCTTTTCCCTGGACCTTGCTCACTGTCCTGAGCTGAACTTGAAGTGTTTGAATGGGACATGTAATTTATGTACGTCCTCACTCTCTAAATAGCTGGGGGAGAAAACCTCAGAAAAAGCACAGTGTATTCTCTGTCACGTGGGAAGGGCTGTTTCTACAAACTTCTGGAGAAGGAGTTTGTTTGTTGGGCCTCAAACTCCCTGTGTAGCTGAGGATAACTTTGAAATTCTTGCCTCCTTCGGGATTCCAGGCAGGCCATTTGTGAGATGCTGGGAGTCAAACCCTGGCGGCACGCATCCCGGGCAAGCACTCTACCCACCGAGTACATCTTTAGTGCCCAGTCTCATTTGATCAAAGAAGCTAAGCTGGGTTAGCCCTGGTGTGCACTTGGATGGGAGATGTTCCCAAAGCCAGACAGTGGTTTGAATCCCAGCCCCACCACTCACTGCTGGCGTGGCCTTGCCCTTACCAGACCTGCCCTTTCTAGCAGGTGAAAGGCGCCGTTTTACCAAATCCTCATTTTGAGACCTTTGTCTCTGATGGCCTGAGTTAGGACATCAGCTGTGCTTGTCCACTTGGCTTCAAGGTTTTGTTTTGTTTTTTTCTTTCTTCTTTAAAATCTATATGCATTTATTTTTATCTGTGTATGAGTGTTTTGCCTGCATGTATGTATGTGTACCAAAGGAATGCAGTATTCATGGAAGTCAGAAAAAGGTGTCAGATTCCCTGGAACTGGAGTTACAGACGATTGTGAGCTACCATATGGGTGCTGGGAATCGAACCTAGTTCCTCTGCAAGAGCAGCTGAATCATTTTCCACCCCTGTTTTTTTCCGTCAAGGTCTCGTCTAGGCTGGCATCAGCTCTTTGTGGCTGAGGATGACCGTAAACATCTGTCCTTCGCTTCTCCTCCTAAGTCCTAGGATCGCAGGCGTGTATCACCACGCCTGGCTTTGATACATGTAGTTATATATACAGATTAGACATGTGGTCTACAATGATTGCGTAGAGCACACGTAATAGTGGCCACATAAAGTTACGATGGAGCCACACAGTTCTTATACAAACTCACCGTGCTGCCACTTGTAGCAAAACCATTATGTACAGTTTGTAGTACAAGGAGAATGGCCAGTCATTACTGGCGCATGGCTTCACTTATCAAAAGGCAGCTCACTGTGAATAGGGTGCCATCAGAGCGGCGCTGTCTGACGTCTGTGCACACCCTGTCTCCTAGAGCACCCTTTCTCTCCGGTGTAGTTCGGTTTCATGTCGTTTTGTTCAGCACGGCCTCCGTAGCCAAGGTGAGCTGCTGATGTTGTTGTCAGCAAGAGGCGATGCTGTACCGTACAGGTCTGTGTAAATGCGCTTTATGATTTAGGCATAACAACTACGTGTGATGCCTATCTCAGAGCACATCTGGGTTGGGAAATAACATGTGACTGCAGGGTTCTTTCTTCACTTAACAACTCTTGTACATTTTTCATATTTCTCGTGCCTTGATAATAATGATTGTGTGTACTGTGAGTGCTCAGTGGGTGGTTTTCTGATCTTCTTGTTACTATGTGGGGTCATCAGTAACGAATCACAAAGATATTTTTGGCAATGGGTGAGATGGCACAGTGGATAAAGCCACTGACTGAGCTTTACTGCCAAACCTGATGACCCCAGTTCAGTCCCTGGGACCCACAGGGTGAGAGGAGAGAAGCGACTTCTAAAAGTTATCCTCTGACCTCCACACATTCGCCATGGCTCACTCACATGTGTGTGTATAGGCATGCACAATACATAAACAACATTCAAAAAGTTGAATTTGAGTTTCAGAAGAGTTTATTTTTTCATACATTCACCCCTTCAATTTGCACCAAAATAATTTAAGGTGGTTTCTAGTAACCATATGCACAATACAGCATAGTAACTTGTGCGTAGCCATGGAAAGTCAGAAGCTGGACTGGGGAAGAAAACCCCACCCTAGTACTAAGACCCGGGAGGCAGGACCGGATGTAGATGGCCTTCCCGACGCCTGAACTTGAGCTCCCCACCAGGATACTCAGCTTGTCCCAACTGTTATTTCTTCCCTGGTCTCTGTGGTTGGCTGGTATTTAAGAACCCACTTCGGCTCTGTTGTCATGGGATGCACACTTTCTCTCTGGCCATATGCATACATGGATTATGGTTATGCACATGTATAATATATTTTATAGAGAGAGATGTATAGAGAGAGAGACATAGCTGTGGAGATAACTGTGTCTGCTCGCAGAGAAAGAGATAAGAAGGGAGGGAAAGGTCTCCATATTAGCTCTTCTTTCTGTTTCACACATCTAAGGCAAATGTATGCATTGCAATGTATGTCCCGAAGAATACGCTCACCTGTACTGTTTGTGTGGGAGTCCTCTCCTTGCCTCTAGCCCTTATTTTACATTTTCTCTGGGTCTTGCTTATGGTGGAAGCCTCATGTACTCTTAGTTTTCTATTTACAAGATGTGTACAGCCTGGCAGAAAATTCCCAGGAGGGGCTGGAGAGGTGGCTCAGTTAAGAGCACTGGCTGCTTTTGCGGAGGACCCAGGTTTGATTCCCAGCACCCACATGGTGGCTCACAACCATCTACCACTCCAGTTCCTGGGGATCTGATGCTCTCTTTGGACTTCTTCAGGTACTGCATGCACGTGGTGCACAGACATGCAGGCAAAATACCCACACACAGTAAAAAAAAAAAAGTAAAGATACATGAATAAATAAAGTTCCCAGTGTTAAATCCACAGAGCAGAGCCCATTACACAGAGTATCCCCACCCCCTTCTCTGACCATTTCTCTCTTTTCCTCTCATTTCTTCCAACTCACAAATTCCTCCTTGTGCTGACTAGACATCCCTAGGGGCCTGATTTTGTCCGAGTGCAGATGGGCTTTTCAACCAGCAGGGGGCGCACTAGACTCTTCCAGTGGCCCCTGGAATCTTGCTGGATAGTGTATTTCTTTGCATTGTGTATGTCTAGTGAATATTAAACTCATCCATTACGAATTTATTTTTTCAGTTATTTAAAAATGTATTGTTTTCTTTAGGAACTGAATTAACTATTGCATTTAAATTTAAGCTTAGTTGTTTTCAAAGCACTTAGTGCTTTTGAGCCAAAATGTGGACAGTGAGAGAGGAGGGTGAATGACTTCATTAATATGAAGCTATTAACAGTGTCAAGACACAGAGTTAGCATTTGGAGGAGTTAACGAAAATGCTTAGGAAGCTAGACAAATTGCTAATGAGCCCGGCAGCTGACTTTTGGAAAAGAAAGTGACCTAAATCTGTCTTGTTTAGTTAAGACCCTAATTGAACTTTTCAGGATTCCTGGCTTTCTCTTAAAGCCACGATGCAGAATTTCACAGACAAGTAGCTTGGAATGTTGAACGCATTGTCACCTGGAACAAGGGAATTGAGTAGACAAGAGGGCGAGGTCTTGGAGTCCCCAGGCTGCTGGTGGCTCACATACCTGTAGCTGCAGTGCCCTCGTGTGGTGAAAGAAGTTCTGACACCTTGGCTGCGTGCAGCCTGGGCTCCTTTCCCTTCCCCAGACAGGCGCTGTGCTGGTTGCCTTCCAGCGGTAGGTTTGGCATGAGCTTCCTTTGAAGTTCCACTGTTTGAACAGGGTGTGTCGTAAGTCATAGCTCCATTTGTCACATGGTGTGACCTTTGCTTTTACAAAGCTTGCCTAGCTCCTGGGCCAACTGATTGCTTGGAACACGGAGTTTATTCCCACCAGAAGCAGTTTCCTGGTGGAGGGGCACAGGGCATCTGTGGAGACCTCCGTACTGCAGCTGTGGTCATACTGGGTGGGAGATGTCTGACTTTGAAGACCCATTTTGTACTGGGCCACCAATTGTGCTATGATAAATCATTTCTGTAGGCCCAGAAGAGGAGCGAGGTTGCTTTTGCATATGGAGTGGATCGTGATGTCATAGCCAGTTGCAGGAGGGAAAACTGGACAGTACCCGTCCCTGCCCTTGCTCGGCCTTCTGCAGAAACTCAGGTCCCTCTCAGGCCCCGAGAGAGTCAAAGCCACCAGCTAAGCCGGGAGGGACTCTTTTCCCGGCTTCTCTGCACACCAGTTAGAATCAGGATCTTCAGAAACCTCACCTGGTTGAGGTCAGTTTGCAAGGAACATTCTTTGCATCTGAGTGTAGATCAGTGGTCTTGACCCCTTTGGGGGCTGCTTATCAGATATCCTGTATATTAGATATTTATGTTACAATTCATAACTAGCAAAATCACAGTTATGAAGTAGCAATGAAATAATTTTATGTTGGGGGTCACCACAACATGAGGAACTGTATTAAAGGGTCACAGCATTAGGAAGGTTGAGAACCACTGTTGTAGATGCTGTTGTTGGTTTATGGGACATGTATTAAGACCCCATCCTCAAATGCGCCCCCCCCCCCATTTCTTCCTAGAGACCTAGACAAAGGATTGTACTGTTAAACCTAAGTTTAACAGTTTATCAGTGGGTCTCAGCAGGACTGGCACAAACCTTCAAGATAAGGAACTCAGAATAGGTTCTTTCTGAGACAGGGCCTTGTGTAGCCTGGGCTGGCCTCAACTCACTATGTAGCCAAGGGTGACTTGAGTCATGGAATTCTTGATTCTTGTGCTGCTGTCTCCCAAGGACTGGGATTACAGGCATAGGGCATCGGGCTAGGTCCCTAAGTTAGTTTTTATTAGTAAAAGGGACCATAACCTTTATATATATAAAGATTTATATAAGAATGTGAATGTGTGATATTAAATATGTAGGTGTAGTATTCAAAACACTCTACATGTGCTACCCCAAAACACGATACTCTGGCATATTGATTCTTTTGAGTTGAAGATACTTGAAAAGGCAAATGCAGGGGATCATGCTGATATTTGAGGCTGTTTCTCATGTAGCCCAGGCTAGTGTGTCCTTACCAGAGACAGGAAGCTGGGGCTGTGGGCTCTGCATAAACACCGAGGGAAGCCGATCTTCCTGGGTTTAGTCATGTGGCCTCTGTCTCTCAACCTGCTGCTCTTTGTCCCCTGCAGTGTGTTAGTATTCAATTCCAGCTGTGTCTTTGAACCGACTCTTTATTATGGAGGCATGGGTCATATGAAATTTACATTAAATTATATATGCATATACATATATGCCTTTCTCTTTATTTGTTTCACGTCAAGTTAATTATCAGACTTAGCTGAGAAATTCCAAGAGGATGGGAGACATTTTGCCTCCTATAGGATGTAATCCACATAATCTGTGTATATGTGGGTGTGCGTGTACAGCCAGCCCTTCATAGATTCTACCAGCTGCAGATGACACATAATTTAGTGTCTGGAGAGAGGGCTCAGTGGTTAAAAGTTTTGCAATCATATACTCATGTAACAAGCCAGGCATCTCACAAACACCTGTAATTCCACCTCTGGGAGATCCAAAGCCCTCTTCTGGCCTCTGCATGCAAACAGGGGCAGGCACCCCCCCCCCGACACACACACACACACACACCTACATGCACATACACTCACACATATACATATGAACAAATAAAATAAATCTTTTTTAAAAGGATGTTTTAAAATACTGGGAGAAACATCAGTACTAAACTGTACACTTTTTGGTCATTATTTCCTGAGTGAAACCATGTGCCTATGACTTACTTTTTTCTTACATTCCATTTGGTATCTTAAGTGAGCCAGAGATGATTTAAAGCAGGACTAGATGAAGACCCAGTACCAGGCTACTTCATATACGAGATAAGTACTTGAGGATTAGGGATTCTGAAGAGGGTGCTGGAAACAATCCTCTTTTGGACACCAAAGGATATTGAAATGTGTATAAGTGACTGTGTGTCTGTAAACCATATACAGTGTTATGACAGTGTGTTTTATGTGTGTGCACATGTATGTGTGTTTTTATTTTGTGCATGTGTTTCTCTGTATCTTTGGAGCCTGTCCGATAACTCCCTCTGTGAACCAGGCTGGCCTTGAACTCACAGAGATCCTCCTGGCTCTGCCTCCCGAGTGCTGGGATTGAAGATGTGCACCACCACCACCCGGCTTAAAAAGTTACTTTTGCTTTTTTGTGTATGTGTGAACCTGTGTGAGTGTATGTGCACCATGTGTATGCAGTACCTGTGGAGGCCAGAAGAGGGTATCATATTCCCTGGAACTGTAGTTGTGAGCTGTCATGTGAGTTCTGGGAAGTGAACCCAGGTCCTCTGCAAAAGCAGCCATTGCTCTTAACCACTGGGCCATCTCTCCAGCCCCAGTGCATGTGTTCTTGTATATAAAGTTTGCATATGTGTGCATTTAAGTGTGTGTATATATGCATGTGTATCTATATTTGGATTTATGTGTATGCACATTTGTGTGCATGTGTTAGTATGTGTATTGGTGTGTATGTACATGTAAGTGTGCATGTGTATGTATCTGTATACATAATTTGTGCATTTGTGTCTATATGTATATGTGTTGGAGTGTATAGGTGTATGTTTGTACGCATAGCTGTGTGTTTGTATGTATCTGTCACATATGTGGGGGGATGTAAAGCCTTTCCTTCACAGTAAAAGATTTCAAACCTAGCCGTCCTGCTTCCTCCTGGTGTGACTTAAGAATATTTCACGATGTTCTGCATATCTGTCTCTTGGGGGAAATGGGAGTCGCCATAGCACCTCCCTTCACATCATGAGGACCAATTGAAGACCAGTGTTCAGGCCAGGCAATCAGTAGCCATGGAGTGCTGTCCCGTGTTCACAGTGCATCCTGTGGGAAGGACAAGTGAAGGAATCCTGGTTGGCCACACTCAGGTGATGTCTCACTCAACAACGAGCTCTCAGACTCTGACTGGCCTCTGCGACAGCTAAACCAGTGGTTCTCAAGCTTCCTAATGCTGTGACACTCATGTTGTGGTGACTCCCAATCATAAAATTGTTTCGGTGCTATTTCATAACTGTAATTTTATTACTGTTATGAATCATAATGTAAATATTTTTAGAGATAGAGGTTTGCCAAAGGGGTTGTGACCCACAGGTTGAGAACCCTGAGCCACGCCATCCGTGACAGTAGACTGGTTTCAGAAGCTGTGTGGGTTTCTCATTGTATGCCACTGAAGCAGTCTGGTGAGTCTGCTGTGAACTGCACGCTTTTGAGGCCTGTTCTTGCTGAATTGGCAGATTCAGTGATTGAGATTGTGAATCCAGAGGACGATGGGAGGCGGTGCAGTGGTCGAGGGCTTGGCTCCTGTGCACGGGTGTTGGGTTCCATTCTCAGTGCTGTAAAAGAATTTTTTCTGAAGGTGAATCGTGTCCTGAGCCTGACAGTGCACTGCCTCTCTTGGGTGCTTTCTAGAGTTCTTTGTGTCCTTCTGTGTCTCCCTCCTTCCGTTGGTGTCATACCTAGTACCTGACCCAGATGAAGGAAGCCTGACTCTAAAAGACACCTCTCCTTTTTCTCCTAGGATACTTGGGGTGAACTCCTAATTGGTGATGTAGAGATGAAAAGGGTGTTAAGCTGCCCCAGGTAAAGACTGGGCTTGGACGTGGCCTCTGGGGTGTGGAGTGCACTGTGGTTTGCAGCCATCATCTAAGCGTGGGTCTTTGGCAGGTGCATTTTGACTACAGTGGACCCAGACACTGGGATCATAGACAGGAAGGAGCCGCTGGAAACCCTGAAGAGGTAGGACTCGTGTGTGTGTGTGTGTGTGTGTGTGTGTGTGTGTGTGTGTGTGTGCGCGGTATTGATGTCGCCTGCGCCTGAACTACCCGTGCCCCAGGTGCTTGTGTCCCGGCTCCCAGGCGCCCCTGTGATTTCTATCACTCCTTCAATGCGTGTGAGCTTCTTCCTCTTTTTGTTTTTTTAATTTTCTGATACATTTTTAGTTGCACAATATTCTATTTTGAAACTTTGATCTCTTACCAAGTTCTTTTGTGTGTGTGTGCACATGCCAGAGGTTGACACTGGATGACATCCTCAGTCACTTTTCATTCTT
>CABHPP010116725.1:4463-21349 GCA_902168425.1 Peromyscus attwateri | reverse complement strand
GAAGAGCATGCTTCTGCCCTGTGAGACACAGCAAAAGGGTTCCATCCGTGAATTATAGAGCTGGCCTTCACTAGACATCTGCTACTGCCTTAAGTTTGGATTTCCCAGACTTCAGAACTGTGAGAAATAAATTTGCTACTTACAAGTCACACAGTTTATGGTATTTTGTTATAGACTCCAAACTGACTAAGATTCTCAATACTGCTTCCTTCTGGATGATTTAGAAAAATTCTAACAACCAGTTCTAAGCACACCTCCTCCTCTAGAGATTGCCACCTAAATGGAGGGCTCAACCTACAGCACACACTCCTGGAACTCTATTATATCCATCCAAGTGTTGGAATTAACTCAGCAACTAACTTGCTGTAGCTAATAAGGGCAAGGGGCCCATGGTGAAAACTACACATTGATTATAAATATTACAATGAAAACACATGTTGGGGTCCAAAGGAAGGCTAGGGCCAAAACAGTAAAGTTGGGGGCTGGTGAAATAGTTCAACAGTTAAAAGCACTTAACTACTTAAGCAGAAGACCCAGATTTAATTCTCAACACCCACATGGCTACTCACCATGACCTTTAACTCCGATTCCAGGGGGTATATCTCCCTCTCCTGGCCTTTACCAGCTTCTGCACATATGTGTTATATATAAACTCATGCAGGCAAACACATATATGTAAAAGAAAATCCAAAGAAACAAGTTCTGTAAAAGTATCAACAAAATATCTTCCTAATTGTTATCTATGTACAATTTACAATTACTCCTGTACTGTTTTGATCTTGGAAATAAGAATTAAAAATATTATTTTCACCAGGCATGATGGCACAGGCCATTAATCCCAGCACTAGGGAGGCAGAAGTAAGCATATCTTTGTGAGTTTCAGGCTAGTTTGTCCTTTATAGCAAGTTACAGGCCAACCAGAGCACTACAAAGAGACCTTGTCCCAAACAAACAATAATACTAGCGTTGCAATTATTCATATTATGCACAGAATGAGCCATATCTGAAGTAATTGAGGGCTGGTTATAACTTATACCTGAGAACTTTCAGAGTTTTACTTGCTTAGAACTGTCCACTTATCTAAGTCCAAATACATAGAAAAGACTGCTGAAGGTGAAATAAACTGTCATGAATCTGTCATACACAATTTGCTTTTAAAATACAACATAAGAATAATATAGTCATGTTCCCTGGACATTAAAAATTCATTAATAAAAAGCCACTATCATTAATCACTTCCCTTACACATATCTTTTAATGGGCTTTTTTTTTTTTTTTTTTGGTTTTTCGAGACAGGGTTTCTCTGTGTAGCTTTGGAGCCTGTCCTGGAACTCACTCTGTAGCCCAGACTGGCCTGGAACTCACAGAGATCTGCCTGCCTCTGCCTCCCTAGTGCTGGGATTAAAGGCGTGCGTCACCACTGCCCGGCTGGGCTATTTTTTTTTAAATATTTTTATTTTATAATTAATTTAATTTTACATATCAGCCACGGATTCCCCTGTCCTCCCTCCTCCCACCCCCCAGTCTTCCCCCCCAATCCAACCCCCATTCCCACCTCCTCCAAGGCAATGTCTCCCCTGGGGAGTCAGCCCAGCCTGGTAGATTCAGTTGATGCAGGTCCAGTCCCCTCCTCCCTACACCAAGGCTGAGCAAAGTGTCTCAGCATAGGCCCTAGGTTCCAAAAAGCCAGCTCATGCACCAAGGACAGGTCCCAGTCCCACTGCCTGGGGGCCTCCTAAACAGTTCAAGCTCATCAACTGTCTCACTTGTCCAGAGGGCCTGGTCCAGTTCCATGGGGGCTCCTCAGCTATTGGTTCACAGTTCATGTGTTTCCACTAGTTTGGCTATTTGTCCCTGTACTTTTTCCAATGATGGTCTCAATATCTCTTGCTCATATAATCCCTCCTCTCTCTTGCCGATTGGGCTCCTGGAGCTCCACCTGGGGCTTGGCCGTGGATCTCTGCATCTGCTTCCATCAGTCACTGGATTGCCCAACGACAGAGAAATGGATGAGTTCTACATGAGCAAACTGGGGGTGAGGAGGGATAATGGAGGGCAAGGGTCGGGGGAAAGAGAGCTTAGGGGAGCAGGAGGTCCCAGCTGGATCAGAAACAGAGTGGGAGAACAAGGAAAGAGATACCATGATAAATGAAGACCCCATGGGAATAGGAAGAAACAGAGTGCTAGAGAGGTCCCCAGAAATCCACAGAGATACCTCCACTATAAACTACTGGCAGTGGTCGAGAGTGCCTGAGCAGACCTACTCTGGTGATCAGAGGGCCAAACACCCTGTCATGATAAAATAGGCTATTTTTAAAAAAAAATTTTCTCACTGTATAGTCCACACTGGCCTGGAACTTCGCAAGTAGCCCCAGCTGACCTGGAACTCTTAATTATCTTGTCTCAGCCTCCTGTGTGCTAGGATTACAAAGGTGTACACTTGGCTTGGCTGCTTTTAAAATATTACATTGAAGCCAGGAAATGGTGGCTCATGCCTTTAATCCTAGCACTCTGCAGGCAGAGGCAGGCAGATCTCTGTGAGTTTGAGGCCAGCCTGGTTTACAGAGTGAGTTCCAAGACAGCCAGGGCTACACAGAGAAACCCTAACTTGAAAAAAATTGCATTGAAATGACCAAAAAATAGATAACTGTAAATACAGGAAGAATATATGAGGTTATAAGATAATCTGTAATTATATAAAATTTAGGCCTGGAAATACTGAGAAATGACCATATGTATCATCAGTAGACTTCCTTTACTCTCTCTGGCATTTTGCAAAGTAAGAAAATCAATGTCAAATTGTGTGGTTACATAGTAGGACACAAGAATTATCCTTAAGCTTCTTGCTTTTTACTTCTGAATGTTCATCTACATGAAGCTGCTAAAAGAAAATTCTTGATTGCTACAAGAACAATGGCATGCATTATAGATTATTACAATAAAGATAGGCAACTTCAGAGAGTGATGCTGGTTTGAAAAGGGAATATATTGCTTCTGTGTGAATACATCTCTTATAAAACTTGATTTAATAGAAGGAGCAGAGATGATAAAGTAGGATTGTCAAATATAAAGCTTTCCAGGATAGTAAGATGTGGTGATATATTGTGTACCCTAATAAAATTTACCTGAAGATCAGAGAACAGAACAAGCCATGAAATTAAACATAGAAGCCAGGCAGTGGTGGCATACACCTTTAATCCTAGCACTAGGAAGGCAGAGATCCATCTGGATCTCTCTAAGTTCAAAGCCACCCTGGACTACATGAGATTGACTCAGTCTAGGAGAGAAAACAGTCAGGCAGTGGTGACACACACCTTTAATCCCAGTACTGGAAAGCACACACACACACCTTTAATCCCAGGAAGTGATGGCTGGGCGGAGAAAGGTATATAAGGCATGAGGAGACAGGAACTAAAGGCTTTTCGACTGAGGAACTCCTTTTGGCTAGGGGCTTTTTGAATAGAAAGCCTTTTCAGGCTGAGGAGTTGGTGAGGTAAGAAGTAGTAGTTGTGGCTTGTTCCTTTGTCTCTCTGATCTTTCAGCATATATCCCAATATCAGGCTCTGGATTTTTTTTTTATTAAAAGACTGTTTAGAAATTCATGTTACATCTGGTGCCCAAAATTTGGGGCACAAATTCACAAAAAAAGCCACAGGCTCAGTCCAGAGCTACATGTGGTGGGAATCTCCAGCCCACCTGGGCTAGAAGTCCCTAACCTGCTGGCTAAGTTTTTGTTGCAGCCTCTCTACAGCAAACTCCATAGGTTTTGGGGCTCCCAAAATCATAGGAGTTAGCCACTTTCATACACTTTCCCCGTGCTGGATCTTTTGCTTCTTTCCTCTCCTGGTGGGTTTTGGCTTTCTCTAGGACCCCTCCTCAGGCTGCTGCCACATCATCATCTGAATCATTGTCAGCAGATTTGGTAAGTCAATTGAGATTTCTTAAAGGGAGGAATTAGTTAAAGGAAAGTTTTTTTCCCACATTAAAAATTGGGAAACATTTTTGCAATGGTGGGAATTTAGTCTCTGTTTGATAATACGATAGACAGTTTAAAATGGAACAATTAAATGAGAGAATAATTAATGCTGATGGGATTTATGTAATTAGGTCAATTGTAAACATTATTTGTTTGATCATTTCTGTTTTATCATTAAAAAAGTTGGTTAATATGATAAAAGTTTTAGAATATATGCCTGTATGCCATATCTGGCTGCTTTTATTTCTTGTTTTGTTTTTTTGTTTTTTGCTGTATTGGCTGTTTATGATTTCTGAGACAAGATCTAGCTGGACAGCCTAGGGTGGACTTAAGCAATAAGATTCCATCTCTAGAGTAGATAAATCAGAGCCTTTATCAAGAATTCTGTACTTTGGGAAACACCCAGTTGTTGATGGACTAAGAAATAAATAGGGTAGGCACTCCTGAAAGAGATACTGAACCCAACAATCTAGTGTTTAAAGAGAAAAGAAAAAAACTAAACTGCAGACTAATAAAACATACACAAATTGTCCACAGAATCCATTCCATGCTTTTGTGACTGATCCATTCCTTCTAACTAAGTTTATTTGGATAACAATGCTGATATAGCAATGGGCTGGGTAGGCTAGAGACTCACACTGATTAGAGTGCGTTAAACTTCTTGTGGATGCCTGGGGTCATTTGGAAATAATGGTAAAGTACAACAGGTATTAATAATAGGAGATTGCTCAGCAGTCAAGGAATGACAGTTACCAGAGAAATCACTTAATTATTAATTATGACTTACAGCTGAGCAAAAATTGAGACATTACCAATTACAGTCCTAGTAGTGTTCTGTAGGAGAAGATCTAATTAGGTTTATGTGAAGAATGACAAGACCATTGTGTCTTTGAAGTCCAATATTCTAATTGGTTGCCTGGGTGATTCTGAGCAATCTATATGGATAGCCACAGTGAAGAAAACAGCTTTCCTCTAAAGTTGATTGAAAAGTACAGTGTAAGTACATATTTGATGGGTGCAAGTTTTCTTTTGTCACTGAATGTGCTAGGCTCATGCCAGAATAGATTAGAAAGATTTTCATAAAACACTGATTGAAGTAGCATAGTATAGGGAGAATGGAGTAAGGAGGAGATATTGGCAGGTAACGGCAGACTAATCAAGGCAGAAGAACCTAAAGTTCCCACTTCCTAGATGACTCTGATTTGTATCAAGTTGACAAAAAACTAAACAGTATACTATACTTCATGAAACTGCTAACATGTTGAAACCTGGTAATTGGGGTAAACTGAATCTGTGTTCCCAGGACATGGTCACTCACATTTGGCACCAGAATAAACCTTTATTCCCTTTGAGGTAAGAGTTGTGTTTTACATCAACAACTAAATACTTCTAGAAATCCTCAAATTCTTTTGTTGCTGATGTTGTTTGTTTTGTTGTTGTTTTGTTTTGTTTTTTACTTTTGAGACAGGGTTTCTATGTGTAGCCCTGGATGTCCTGGAACTTACTCTGTAGACCAAGTTGGCCTCAAATTCAGAGATCTGCCTACCTCTGCCTCCTGAGTGCTGGGATCAAAGGTGTGTCCTACCACTGCCCAGCAAAATCCTGAAATTCTTGGATGAAGAGATAAGATCTTGTTTTCCTGTTCATAAGGAGAGGACTGTACAAGAGCCCTGAGCATTCCAGGAAGGATTTTTTAAAAAGTTATGCTTAAATGAGGGCAGGCAAAATTTCAAGAAAATCTAGGAGACACCTGCTGAGATAGCTGCCCGTTCACCTGGATTCTTTTTTTTTTTTTTTCCTGTTATAAAAAAGAACTTCCTGGTTTACTGAAGGGTACTAGTAGATACTAAATGCCTCTCAGGTAAGGATAGACATAACCTGCCCATAACAAAAATAAATGTTATTTCATCTGTTTGTACATAAAATCTGGTGTGCCTAGCAGTATTCTATCATCTTGTAGAGGTATACTGCCATGTTCTGTGTGGCTTGGGTCCCAGAACCCTGGCTATGGGCAGTGAGGGAATGAAGAAAGGAGAGACACACATACAATGAAGCTGGAATCAAATGCAGAATATGGAAGCAACGCAGAACCTCAATGTGTTTATTAGGTACAGTGCAGAGGGAGAGTTTGGCTAGTCCCAGTGGGTCTCTGTAGGTGAGAGCAGTCTCCAGCTATAGACATCTTAGAGGAGGAAGCTGAAGTTGCTGGTCTTTACACACACTGATCAATCATTCATAAACACTCAGACTCCTGATGAAAGCTTTGGTGGGACCATGGAGGCAGTGGCTACTGCTTTGAGTTGCTGCCTCCTTCTCATCATGATGGTGACTGCTGTGATGCTGCTACCTGGGACGAAGGGTTTACTGCTGCTTGTTCAGAGAAGAATTGCCAGGACCATTGTCTTACAAGAAAGCATCAGCAAAGGTCAATTTGGAGAAGTTTGGCAAGACAAATGGTGGGGAGAAATTGCTGTGAAGATTTTCTCTTCTAGGGAAGAACGTTCATGGTTCTGAGAGACACATTTATCAGACTATGATTGCTCCAAATCACAGAGGAGGCACAAAGAAAAAAGAAAGAAAGAAAGAAAGAAAGAAAGAAAGAAAGAAAGAAAGAAAAATTCTGCAAGGAACCATGACCACACCTAACAGCAACTTTGAAATCTTCAAAAGGATAACAGAACCCCACAACGATGATTCCACATGGACTATGGTAAAGCCATTAAGCTGATTAACACCAGGGAAAGATCGGCTTTGGACTACAAACTGCTCAGGATAATTTTGAGATGGCTAGCTGAGATGATCCAGATTCACAGACAACTCCAGCAAGGACTTGAGACAAGCCCTACGTTTTCCCATTATGCAGAGACTGGACAACAAATGATACAGCTACCTCTCCCAGGACTTGACAATTAACCCACAAATTTTCTTTTCAGGATCCCCTAAAGCAGGAAGTAATTTTAAGAAAACTATGCCCATATTCCCAAGAGGTGGGGTAGGTGGGGTTTTTTCGGTCATTCAATGGCTTATGGATAATTGTCATTGTTTACAATGGTTGGTTACAAGTTGTTAATTGTTAATGGTCAGGAAAAAAGCTGAACAAGATTAGATTCAGAGTTTTTGTTTGAAAAAAAAAGAAAAAGAAAAAAGAGAATACAGATATGAGGTAGATCATTGACTCTACTCTGAGAAAAAAGATAAAGAAATAATAGGATAAATGGTTAGATCATTGAATCCACTCTAAAAAGAAAAAGGGGAAGATATAAAAATGACAAAAGTCGATTATTGAATCTATTATGAAAAGAAAAAAGAGAAAATATGGATAATGATAAGATAAAAAGGTCAATTATTGAATCTACTTTTAAAAAGGAACTACTTGTGGCCGGGCGGTAGTGGCGCACGCCTTTAATCCCAGCACTCGGGAGGCAGAGCCAGGCGGATCTCTGTGAGTTCGAGGCCAGCCTGGGCTACCAAGTGAGTTCCAGGAATGGCGCAAAGCTACACAGAGAAACCCTGTCTCGAAAAACCAAAAAAAAAAAAAAAAAAAAAGGAACTACTTGTTTTACATAGGATAAGCAATAAAAATTTTTTCTCTGAGTTTATCAAATGTTACTGGACTGGACATTGTTAATACATATAATGGAGTTTTTGTCTGAATCTGTCAAATGTTAATGGACTAGACATTGTTAATGTAATTCTTGACTATATATTGTATATACTTATTGAATATAGTTTCTCTTGTATTAGTTATAAGCTTTTTTAAATTTTAGACAAAAAAGGGGAAATGTGGTGATATTGTGTTCTCCAAAATATTGTGCACCCTAATAAACTTATCTGGGGTCTGAGAACAGAACAGCCACTAGATACAGAGGCTAGAAAATGGTGGCACTCACACCTTTAATCCTAGCATTCCAGAGGCAGAATTCCGTCTGGATCTCTGTGAGTTCAAGGCCACACTGGAAATAGCCAGGCATGGTGACACATGCCTTTAATCCCAGGAAGTGATGGCACAAAGCAGAAAGGTATTTAAGGTGTGAGGACCAGGAATTAGAGCTGGTTAAGGTTTCAGGCTTTTGAGCAGCAGTTCTGCCGAGATCCATTTGGATGAGGACTGAGAGGCTTCCAGTCTGAGGAAACAGGATCAGCTGAGGAATTGGCAAGGTGAGGTGGCTGTGGCCTGTTCTGCCTCTCTGATCTTCCAGCGTTCATCCCAATACCTGGCTCTAGGTTTGATTTTATTAATAAGAACTTTTAAGATTCGTGCTACACATTTTATTGTTTTTGTAAATGTTGGTGTAATCACAGTTTTATCCTGTGGCAAGAATTAAATAGAGCCAAAATGGCAAATACTTTAACAAGTAGGGCAGACTAAATACTTGCTGAAGAGTGCCAAATGGAATTACAAATGTTAGAAATTGAGCCAGTAAGAACTCTACAACTTAAAATAAAACAGACACCAACAGGGATATTAATTAATTCAAGGTTGGATTTGATTGTTAAGGGGAGTTTGCATCTCTATCACTGCTGGGAAGAGAGCCATTTTAAATAGATTTTGGTGGCAGCCTGCCTGAATCTTAGCACTTTAGTGATGGCTTGGATGAGATAAAATTTGAATTAATTGATCAGGAACACTGGATGTGCAATCTGCTATTATTTTAAAACAATGGAAAGTAGAGGAAATAGAAATGTAGAGTACACACACAGTTTGTTAATTTTTAGGTCTGCATCTCAGATTCTGTTCTATTCCTTATGAAGTCCCATCATCTTTCTCAATTGCCTGTTCTCATACAAACTAAGCATTTCTCAGAAGACCAAGATCACTCATTTCATGAATCCTCTTCACCAGAAAACACAAGATCCATTCTCTTCTCTTCTTTGACAGTGTTCTTTCTTGTCTCCAGAAAGAACGCTCACCCCTCTCTTCTCAAATCTGTGTCCTGCATTCTCTACTTCCTGAAATGTCTTCTCTTCATAAAATATTTAGCTTTTCTACATAATTCTTCTCACTCTGTTTCATTGGGTTCTTTGCTTTCTTATGTTTTGCTGTTATTTCAGCCAACACCTCACTATGTAGTTGAGGCTAGCCTTGAACTCACTATGGTATCCAGGATGGCTTTAAACTGTCCTTTGCCCTCATCCTCTCCAGTACTGGGATTATAAATTGTGCCAGCATGCCTTGCTTCTCTTTCTGCTTTGAAATATATATATATATATATATATATATATATCCATTTAGTTTGGAATATAGCTTAATCCTAGTGGCTCTCATAATTAACTACTGTACATTTTAGTTCCTTCTTTTACCATCAAACTTTGCAAATGAACAGTTTACACCTATAATCTCCTGAAATCTGGCTTTGAGTCCAACCACCACTGAAATTTTACCCTTAAAGCTCATACATGATTTATGAAGCATTAAATGAAATAACTTTTCTCAATTGTCATTTTCTGTGGCTAGGAATAATTCATACCATACTACATATACCAGGCTATAATGCACAGTAGGCATTTTTCTTTGAGCATTTGATACTATTTCAACATAGTTAAGATGAATTCATAACTTTCTTCACTGGTGTTTCCTCTGAATGACTTTCTTGGGTATGGAAGATGTAAGCTCTGCAAAATCAGGGATCATATCTCTCACATTCATAGCTATTTCCATCACATTACTTTGGGGTAGTCAATATTCAATAACTATTTGTTGAAATAAGTAATAAATGAACACCATTCTTCCACTAAGGAAGCTTTAATTCCTAGAATTATTTTGGATTCACTCCTTTTATTTGACATGCATATTATATCAGTTATCAAAACTCATAAATTATGCCTCCAAAATCATGGATTTAGAATCAATTTAACCCCTTTGTGTTGTGTGATGTTTTGTTTGTGTTCTGACAAATAAAGCTTGCTTGGAGTCAGAGGGAAGAACTAGCCACTAGTTAACCATAGAGGTCTGGAGGTCTGTAAAGAAAGGAGACAGGAAGTGATAAGATGGGGCAAAGACAGGATCTCGGCCTTTTTGGTCAGAGGATCGGAATGTAGGAAGTCACTGGTGGCTGCTCCCCTGCTTCTCTGATCTTTCAGGTTTTTAGCCTGATATCTGACTCCTGGTTTTTATTGATTAGTTTGATTAGATTTACACATCACATTTGACTCTTTTCTTTGCTGTTTTCTAACTAGGATTTGGTTAAGGTTCATAACCCATCAGTTTCTTCATCTACAAAATGGAGTATAACAGTTATACTTACCTTTCTCAAATTAGTAAGTAGAAATAAGATAGTGTATCATTATACATGCAACAGCATGACTTATAACAAGTGCTCAAGAAGTGGCAGCTATTTAAAATTGTCTTATTACTCCCTAATCTAGGCTCACATTCCCCAAGGGGGGGAGAGATTTACTTACTAAATCTTGTCTTTTTTTGTAATGTTCTCTATTTTGTTCTTTTTGGGGGAGGGGGTTGAGATAGAGTTTCTCTGTGTGGCTTTAGCTGTCCTGGAACTCTCTATAGACCAAGCTGACCTCAAACTCACAGAGATCTGCCTGCCTCTGCCTCCTGAGTGCTGGGATTAAAGGCATGCTCCACCACTGCCCCACTCTTTCTTTTTGTCCACTCAAAAGGCTATATATTCTTTTTTAAATTAATTTTTATGTTTGAAAGTGATAGATGTTTATATTCAAAAGTTGAATTGACTTCAAAGGCTTACGAATGAAAGATCAGACTCTTGTTCCACTTTTACCAACTTCTGATCTATATTTCTAGAGTGATAACTTAAAATAATTTTAACTGCTTTAGGTATATATTTCCACATAAAGTCCTTGTATCAATGCCTTAGCTTTATGTTGCTATAAACAACTGATCTGAGAAAAACAACATTAAGAAGGAAAAGTTCATTTTGACTCACACTTTCAGACGTTTCTGCCACTGGTCAGCACACTCCACTGCTATGGGTCTAAAGACCTTATGGCCAGAAGACCACTGAGGGAGGGTGTGGTGTTCAGAACATAGTAGTTTACTTTATGCTGTATGGAAGAGGAAGAACAGGGACATCATACTCTTCAAAGGAACTCCTATCTCCTAGGAAGTAACATTACCTAGAGACTAACTTCCCCTAACCAGGTGCTACCATTTACTACCTCCTAACAATGCCATCACCATATGAGTTCATCAGTAGATTAATTCATTGACAAACTGAAAAGCCTTATGATTCTGTCACTTCTTGATACCTAGATATATCAGCTTGGGTCCATGTCATCAAACACATAAATATGTTGGGAGATACTTCATATCTAAACCAAAGCCATCAATATTTCTTGATCACTCAATATTTCTTGATCAATCAATTAGGTACCTTTTTAGTATGGAGACAAAGATTTGAGTTTCACACAATACAGTTCTCTCCAAATTATTCTGCCATCATCCTATGTCAGTAAACACACAGGCAAGCAATTTAACACTGCTCCATCCCCCTCCTAATATCCTATTTAAATAGTTTTGGTTATATAAATTTCTATCACCATGGAGCCATGTCAAATTTTATTATGACTAATTTGTTTTCTTGAGCAACTTCCTTTTTTCCTTTTGACTTAGAAAATTAGTTTTTTTTTTAAGTTTGTTTGCTTTAGTTCTGGGGGGTTGTCTATCACTAATTTCTTACTAATTTTTTTCCTTAGGGCTGTATATCTTTTCTTCTTAATACTATTCTCTATATAGTCAAACACATCAGGTAACTGGGATTTTTTTCCTTTAGAGCATCTCTCCTGGATCTTCTTTTAGTTTCCTTTAATCTCTTCAGGTGTGCCACATAACTGCTTGCCTTGAATTTCCATTCATTATCATCCAGAGAATTCTCTTCTTTTTCTTTAATGTTTATGCCTGTTTTCTAGGTCCTATGTCTTCTTTCTTGCTTTATATTCTTATTTGATGGAATGTACATTCCAGTAGCTTCCTAAAAATGGAGGTTCAAATTTTATATCTTTAGGATATAATTGGGATAGGGGGCTATGATGGGTAATGTCGTTCTGTATGCTATGAATATGTGTTGCTCTGATTGGTTGATAATAAAGCTGTTTGGCCAATGGTGAGGCAGAATAAGGTTAGGCAGGACATTCTAACTTGAGAGATAGGAAGGAGAAAGGCAGAACAGAGGAGACACTGCCAGGCGCTGCCATGAGAAGCAAGATGTAAAGGTACCAGTAAGCCACGAGCCATGTGGCAAAATACAGATTTATAAAAATGGGTTAATTTAAGATGTAAGAGCTGCTAATGAGAAGCCTGAGCCATTAGTCCATATCATTTGTAAATAATATAAGCCTCTGTGGTTTTTTTTTTGGGGGGGGGTCTGAATGGCTGTGTGATTGGCAGGTGAGAGAGATTAGTCCTGACCAGGTGGGACACAGGAAAACTTCTGACTACAGGGCTAATTTAGTGGCATAGCACTTGTGTAGCCTGCATGATGTCCTGGATTTGATCACCAGAAAAAAAAACAAAACAAAACAGACAGACAGACAGACAGACAGACAGACACATACCATTTACTACCACTCCTCAGTGTACAGACATTGTTCTTCCAGAAAGGTCTATTTATACTACTCAGTGAAGTATTTTTACTTCTGAATCTTTACTGTTTCTCTGAGTTGGAATGCTTTCTTGCTTCTTGACCTCATCATTTTAATGAGCAATTCTAGAACCTAGATTTGCCTTTCATATCATGAGTGATTAGTAGAATACATCTGCTTCTTCTTTTTGAAAGCAAAACCATATTAGATCATCCTCAATCTCCTTGGACTTGTTCTATGCTCTATGATTATGAACCTCATCTGTCAGTACTGAAGGATGTAATTAATATAGGCTATTTGGAGCATGATAATAGAGAGCCCTGATCCCATCAGAGCAAGTGACATTTAAGCTAAGATCTGAGGTATGAATAGCTAACACAAGTAAAAGCATTTCAGCAGAGATGGTTGCCTGTGTAAATGCTTTTGGGAAGGAGGGAGCTTGGAAAACTCAAATAATGAACTGAGTAGTTATCTAAGTCAGAGGGACAGTTACCTACTTGAGGCTAGAGAGGAGGGCAGGGGTCAGAGTATTCAAGATATTGTAGGTGATATTTGGGAGGATTATGGCTTTTGCTTAAAGCAAAGGGAAGTATAGCAAGCTTTCTTTGGGGCTACCAATCAATTCCCAAATCATGACAAAGAGACTTAATATTAGTTAGGAATGGTTGGCCTTATCTTATGCTTGTTGTACTAGCTCTTACAACTTAAATTAATCGGTTTGTCTTCATCTACATTTTGCCTTGGGGCTTATTACCTTTCTTTCATTCTGTATGTCCTACTTTCACTGCTTGCTCTGTATCTGGCTGGCTAGCAGCTGCTTGGCTAACAGGCCCTGGGCATCTCCCTTTCTTTCCCCCTCGTTCTCTTCTCTCATCCTCCTCTCTGCCCACCAGCCTTGTTGCCTATCTATTGGCTGTTTAGCTTTTTATTAGACCAATCAGGTGCCTTAGGGAGGAAAGGTAAAACAAATGCAATACATCTTTACATAGTTAACCAAATGCAGCCTAAACAAATTTAATGTACCTTTACATAGTTAAAGTAATATTCACAACAGGGAAGCCCCTGAAAATTCATAAGAAAGACAGTGGTTTTTATAGTATTTTGAGACAAAGTCTCTATAGCCCAGGCTGGACTTGAACCTGAGGCAATCCTCCTGCCTTATCCTCCCAAGAACTAGGATTACAGGCATGAACTGCCATGCCACCATGAGGGGAGTGATTTGATCTATTTCTCAAAGATTTTTCTGATTGTCATATGAACAGTGATTTGGAAAGGATCAACAAGAAGGATAATATGGACAAAATTGGTCTTAAACATCAAGGCTAGCCTTGCAAAGGAGAAGGACATTTTTTATATGCAAAAATTGTAGATTTGTCTGAAAGCTCATCATATCCAATTGGATTACTTCAACTTGCTGATAATGGGCAATTTAGATTCAGAAGTAACAGTTTCATTTTTTTCCTTTAAAAACTATTAGGACTAAGTGGAAGATGTAATTCTACCTCACCATTCACTTACTGCTGATTTACTGTATTTCAGTTTGATCTCCTTCATATGGTGGTTGGTGTAACTGGACAGTTCTCTCCCACCCGCCAGTTCTGGAATAACCACTAGCACTTACACTTAAATTAACCCATAATTATTATCTATGTTTAGCCATGTGGCTTGGTACCTTTTCTCAGTACAACATTCTCATCTTGCTTCCTCTGTGTCTGGCTGGCATCTGGTCCAACTCTACCCTTCTCTATCTCTGTCTTCAGTTTGATAGTACTGCCTAACCTTATTCTGCCTTGCCATTGGCCAGCTTTATTTATCAACGAATGAGAGCAACACATATTCACAGTGTACAGAAAGACCATTTCGCAGCATTTCCCCCTTTCTGTGTAATCAAAAAGGAAGGTTTTAACTTTAACATAGTAAAATTACATATAATAGAACAGTTATCAAGCAAGAATTATAGTTACAATATCTAGTCTATTTATATTTGGCAAAATCAAAGTAAATATCCTATTTATCTTATATTTGTGAGTCTAAAGTTTCATATCTAATTTATCTTTTATCATGACTAAGGAAAACTATAATTATAACTATCTAGTCTTCAACTACATCAAGGACCCCAGAAGGATATAGTATTACCTAAGTAAACAGGAAATGCATTGTAAGCAACTTCCAAAATTCTGGAAATGACAGTGACAGCTGCCTGCCTGAACAGTCATCCAAAGTTCTTCTGCAATGTTGGGGAATCCATCTTCAGCCTGCAGACCTAGAGTCTCTCAGTTGCTTCTTCTTGTGTCTTGTAGAATGTCTGGCAGTCTCCTCTGTGAAGCAGGAACCTGAAGGACCATCTAACCTTGCAAAGTTCAGTGGCCACCTTCCTATGGGTCCTGCATGTCTAGTTTATACAACATACTGTCAAGCAGTCCAGGCAAGAGCAGTTTCTTGCCCAAATGGCTACTCTTGTCATATTGAAAGCAAACTCCATAATGAGTTTCTTCAATGTCCATCATTTTCTCTGAAGTAGATTGGTGCTTCCAAGAGCAGACATGTCTCAATGTTCAGAAAGTCTAAGTTTTTAAAACATTTTAAATTCTATATTCTATAGGTCTTTGAAGTGTTTGAAGATTACCTACCTAATTGAAATGTATTGATGTATACCTAGAAAACTTAATTAACATGACTATAAGTTTGATTATCATAGATGACTAATTATTAACCTGTATTTCTCAACTATACACTACAATTTCAAATGAGTTGCACAACAAAATACTTTAAACAAGAGTAGAAATATACATACAGTATAACAAAATTTACTTTAAATTTGTATCAATAAACTAAAATCCATAGCAATGTAAAACATTTTAAACAAGTTGTTGCTCTTTAAATGTAGATTCAATAATCCACCCTTTTATCCTATCATATCTATACTATTCCTTTTTCTTTTTTAGAAAGAGATTATATTTATAATCAACCTGCTTTAAATAAAAATAAACATTCATAAACAATATTTTGGGAATTTGGGCGTAGCTTCTCATACTACTACCTGTTGTAAGAGGTTGCTGGCAATCTAATGGGGATCCTGAGAAAATTAAGAGTTATGGTCAAGTCCTAGGAAGACCGGCTATAATCTTTGTTGATAGGTACCATCTGTTAAGGTTCAGGAGGTCTGGCTTGATCAAATCTGATCCACCTTAAGCTGGAACAAATCCATAGCCCCTTGCTTCCTGTGGAAACAAAAGCAGAGCCTCTTTTCCAACGCAACATATCCTTAGATCCAAATTTTGAAGTCAAGATATCTTTAAAATATACATACTGGTTTAACTGAGTAGCCTTTACAATCAAATGTCTCTCTGCAGTTAAAAATCCCAAAGACAATATAACCCAGACTCTCTGTGTGATTTCCTTCTTTATGTGGCTTATTTTTATATTACTTTTACTTTCTCTTTAAAGATTTTATTTTTTAAAACTTTCTATTTCTTTATATAACTGTCTATATTCCTTTTCCTCTCTCTTCCAAGTCTACATACATTTTTACACACACTGTAAACTGTTTAGGGTTTATCCCATCTGAATCTGTCTTATTGTGAATCTATTGATTTAAACTGCAGTGGCTAGTACTAAAGCAGAAGCCTTGGCTGCTGATTCCTCCCACTTCAGCTTCTCAATATGGCAGAACTATGTTTACTGCCAGCTCTGGGGGAACCATGCTCATTGCTGACTCTGTGAAGCAGTGGGTCTATGCTTTTCAGCAATGTGTAGCCTAAAAACCTTTTCTTTCTTTCCTTTTTTTTTTTTGTCTAGCAAAAGCTATATCCACCACGCACCATGCTGTGTGGCTTGCAGACACCACTGTGTAGAGTGGTTGGAATCTGCCACGCTGCACTCAAGCTCACATGCTGTGAACCCACCATATTGTAGCTCAAGTCTGCACGCCATGGTGTCTCTGTACCTTGGCGTCTCTATATTTCAACACGCATGAGACATGAAGTAGAAAGCTGTTTTTGGTTCCATTATTGTGTGTTTAGAAGCCCTTTTAAAACTCTTTTAGGCCTTATGGAAATTGGAGAGCCCCGCATTGGTACGCCGAATTTAGTTGGAAGTTTTCCTGTGTCCCAGCCTGCTGGTGGTCCGGACAAATCTCTCCCACTCATGTCCCCCAAGTAAACACACAGAAGCTTATATTAATTATAACCACTTGGCCATTATCTCAGGCTTATTAATGACTAGCTCTTACACTTAAATTAACCCATAATTCTTATCTATGTTTAGCCATGTGGCTTGGTGCCTTTTCTCAGTTCTGCCTTGTTATCTTTTTTTTTTTTTTTTTTTTTTTTTTTTTTTTTTTTTTTTTTTTTTT
>CABHPP010116724.1:27821-44479 GCA_902168425.1 Peromyscus attwateri | reverse complement strand
GAGCCATCTCTCCAGCCCTGACTCACCTTTTTAAAGAAGCAGACTTGTAAAATGTGTCTGCACAATCTCAGCAGTGATGTGGAACTCTCCACTCCCTTTGTAATGGTCCCCAAGGGAGCTGTAAATATACTTAGGCTATGGCAGCATCTGAGGCAGAAGAGAAGAAAAAGGAAATGTTACACCTTTGAGTTAGGATTCAGATGTGCAGACAGACCTAACAGAACCATGTGACAGCACTTAGCAGCTGCAGAGAGGGTGGAATTCTGGGAAGGAAAAGTGCATTACCTCATTGAAGGGATAAATATTCCTCCCATCTCTTTAGCTTGGTGATAGGTGAATCTGCCTTCCTAAGCCAAGTGATTGATCAGTCCAACCATAATGTTAGATGTCGACCCAGGCCACAGATTCCATTCTCTTGACCAGAAGGAAATGGTTTTCCCTTAATGGACCTTTAACACTACTGTAACAATGTCACATGAGTGTTTATCTGTTCCAACAGGAATTCCAATGGGGAAACCATTAGGACAAGAGCTCTAAATATAGATGGGGTCTGCGCTGTGGGCAGATTGGCTGCCAGCATAAACTGTGTGGACTTTTTCAAAGGTCAGTGGAAATTCATGCATGGAAAGGTCTTAGGGAAGACTTGAAACTGAGGGTTAAGATGAGTCAAATGGTGGTGATGTGTACATGCAGGGGAAGGAATTGAAAGCATAACTTGGAATTTTTCAGTTAAAAAAAAAGACAGCAAAAGCCTCATTTAAGGAGATAGACAAAATGTCTATAAAGATTCTCGGGCCTTAGTGATTAAACAGGATTTCAAGTCTGACTGTGAGAAATGCAAGAATTTAAGAAGTTAAATGAGGAAGGAAATAGAGATTCAAAGAGGAAGAGGTAATTTTTTAAAGAGGGATATTTGTGGTCTGGGAGAGAATCCAGAATATTCCTGCAAGTGGGGGTGTCTTCGGGAAGATCAAGGTCACCCCAGTTATGTAAGTGGAGCTACTGGTGTGGAAAAAACACAGCTGGAGTCTGATCATACTTAAGCATAAACCACAAGAAACATCCTATTTGGGGAGCAAGAAACATTTTTTAAAAGGGAGAGAGAAAGAGAGGTTATGAAAATGATTAACAGAGGGAAGCAATGTTATCAGCCAGTTCGGGGGAACCTCAAGGAGATGAGGCCAATGGGCAATGAGAAATGGTGGTCAGAAAGAAGGGGTGCTAAGGGAACACCAAGCCAACCATGAAAGCACACTTGTTGGTAAACCTAGGGTAGCATTTTCCAATCTTTTTGCCACATAATTCTAGTACTACAGGACACTTCCAGAAAGAAAAAAAGAGAACCTTAATTTGTAGCTAAATAGGACTGTAAGTATATAAAATAGAGTTGAGTTAGGAAGCTTCCAAGATCCTGACTTTAGGGGCCTGGTGATATGATGCTTCCTTCTCTGAGGAAGAAGCATCCTCAGGTGGAATGGGAAATGTTCAGCAGCAACCTTGGCCTGTAGGGAATGCCACCTGGTCCTGCCCTGGTCATGACTGTTGAAAATGTCTCCTGGTGCCAAATGTCCCGTGTGGTAAAACACCCAACACATCCCTTAATTGAGAATCATGGCTACACTATATTCCCAGCAAATGCCCAGGTTCATATCCATGGTACGTTGTAAAGTATGTATTCTGAAAGTCTTGGCAAAAAGCAATATTTTCACTGAACTTCTTTAGCCCAGAACTTCCCAAGTTCATTCAACATCCCCCACATTCCTGTTTCTAACGAGATTAGTGTGTGAGCATTTTTGGTAAATAGCATCTGAACCAAGATGAATCAGTAACAGGGGAAATCAGGTTTCTGCCTGACTAGGGAGGGGGTCAGCAAGAGCACATGCCCTCCTCATCTCTATGACCCAGAAGCCCTTTCCCATCTCTACTCAGTTCCCTGGAATCTGACAAGACCCACTACTCCTGGGGAAACTTTTAGGCTACTCACGATATCCAGACACAGATTGTTCCATAACATGTACCTACATGGGGGGGGGGGTCTATTTGAGGGAAATGATTTGGCATGCCTATTTAAATTATTAACCATTTTATTGAATTGGGAACAAAACTGGAATAATTCAATTCCAATAGACTCAGCTGCCTCTGGGAGTTGAGAAGAACAAACTTGCTTGGGAAGAGTAAAAGCCTCCTTTTCTCCTTAGCACTGAAACTGACAGGTCAGAATTGATCTTGCCAGGAATTGGAACAAAGAAGCAATAGCATCCTCTAGTGGCTTGAAGCTCCAGGCTCTACAGCAGAACAACCGCATCTGGCTCTGGAGTTGAACCACTCAGGAGCCAGCGAATCTACCTAAGCTCCCGGGCAGGAGCTTGTTAAGCTAATAACTACTCCAGGTGGTATCTTTTCCCCAGTAAAGTGTCACTGTGTGAATAGTTTGAGAATGAAAACTGACTGCCAGGCAAGGCTTTATCCAAAGGAAGTTTTCAGCGAAATGATGGTTGTTAAGCGCTTTCTCGTCGCACCTACTAAGGTTCGGTGCGTCTTTGCTAGTAGCTCTGCACTAAACACAGACCTCTGCGCTAAGTGAGCTCATGAGAGTTCTCTCAACATCTTGTTTTTCATGAGAACGTTGTTTAGAGTTTAGAGGTTTGCCAACTATTTACAGGGCTTTTCACTTCCCTCTGGACAGACGTCCACACTAGACAAGCCTTTTCTCTTAACTACCCCAATGACCGCAGAAGGCAAAGGTCAAATTACATTCAGGGGGTAATAAGATGTTTTATCACACTGTTGTCTCCAATAGTGCCTGGCGCTTTTTAAATTTAGGAGAGAGCGTGGATTTGTTTGGGTTTCTGACTGCTGTTTGGAATGTTGTTGTTGCTGTTGTTATCTGAAGTGCACACCGTTGCCTGCAAGCCCAAGATACATTTCTCTGGGTTTAAATTCGAATCAAGGGAAACAGTTCTGAGAAGGATGATACAAACTGTGAAGATGTCTGTAGTTCTGGGAAGATGCTGTATAAAGTCATGCAGAGGTCATCTGCCAGAGGACAATTTCCTTTATTTCATGTATACTTAAAATTTATGGTGCCTAAGAAAGGGGGTGGGTTTAAAAAAAAAAAAAAAAAAGGAGTTCAGCATGCAAAATTCTTTTTAAAAATCAACCACTTCCAGAAAATGAAAAATGCTTGTGAAACAGAATAATTGTTTAATTATGTAAAGATGTGTTGCTGTTTTACCATGCCTGCCTAAGGCACCTGATTGGTCTAATAAAAAGCTGAATGGCCAATAGCTAGGCAGAAGAGGGATAGACTGGGCTGGTGGGTAGAAAGAAATGGGGAGCCAGCCTGCCAGCTGGAGCCAGACAGACAGACATGGAGAAAGCAGGAAAGCAGGATGGACAGTATGTAGATGAGGTAAAGGAGCCTCAGGGAAGACATAGATTAATAGAAATGGATTAATTTAAGTTTAAAAAAAAACAAAGCTAGCTAGAAACAAGCCTAAGCTAAGGCTGAGCATTCATAATTAATTAGTAAGTCTCCATGTTGTGATTTAGGGGTTGGCAGTCCAAGAAAGCCTGCTACATTTGGTGCCCAATGTGGGGCTCATATTTCTATGTGGGGCCTGAGAAAGCTGAGAGAGAGAGAGAGAGAGAGAGAGAGAGAGAGAGAGAGAGAGAACGAACCAACAGGGCTTCCTAGTAGCCCAATGCTTATAGCATACGGAAGTGTGGCTCTGTCATATAGCAAACACTCAAATAGCTGGCACATTAAGTAGAAACAATGAGCCAAGTAAAAAACACCTGCGACAGGGTGGACACCAACTTCCTAGAGCTGGGGCAGTTAAGTGCAGCTCCCAGTTAAACGCAGCTCTCAGCAAGGCTCACAGGGCATAAAACTCAGATGCCACAGACCCAAACAGGGTGTAGCCAGCTGCCAGCACAAAGCCACGCAGAGAGTTTAAGGTTTGGCTCACAAGGTCAGAGAATACCACAGGTGCACGGAAAAGCAGGTCCAGACTGAAAAAAAAAAAAAAAAAACCCAAAAAACTCTAAACGGGTTACAGTGTGTTTAAAAGTGTATGTAGGCACTGAAAAAAGAAAAGAAAATGGGTATAGACAGTCATAGGAAGAAAAAATAAGTGGTTTAAAAATAAATAAAGTCTTTAAAGAGAGAGAGTAAAGTAATATAAAGGAAAAAGCCACGTAAAGATGGGAAATACACAGGGAGTCTGGATCCTGTATGGTGTGTTGACTTTGAATTTTTTTTTTAATGCTGATAAGCAAATGGCAGCTGCTGATAGACACTGGATTGTAAAAGGGACTGCTGAATTAAACTAACCTAGATACTTTAGAGATGTCTTAACTTTAAGATAGAAGTCAGAAAATGCATTGTATTGGGGGAGAGGTTATGCTTTTGTTTCCACAGGAAACAAAAGGCTGTGGATTCCTTCAAAGTTGATAGAGATAAGATTTGATCGGGGAGACCTTCTGAATATCTTGGCTATAGACATAAAGAAATAAACCAAGAAAAAGTACAAGACAGGTGACCTATATACTGATTCCTCTGCATGTGAACAGTTTTGAGACTGAACAACAAATTTTACAACTAGTTTTCCCAAGACTTGACCATTATCTCAATTTTCTCAAGGTCTCCTAGAGATACTGTTACCCCCAGATAACAGAAAGCAGTCTAGAGAACACAACACCCACATTCCCAAGAGGTGGGGTGGGTGGTTTCTGGTCATTCAGTGGGTTATGAATGTTTGTCATCCTTTGGGGGGGGGGGTATAGGAATATAGGATAAAAAGACAATTGTTAACCTCAAATATTTTACATTGGTATGGATTTTGGTATATTGATACAAATTTAAAATTATTTTTGTTATACTGTATTATGTTTCTACTCTTGTTTGGGGTATAGTGCTTATGTAGCTCATTTAAAAATGTAATATATAATTAAGAAATGCAGTTAGTAGTTAATGTATAATAATCACACTTATAGTCATATTAGGTATGTTTTCAAGCTTAAACAGATATATTTTAGATATATAGGTGATGTTCAAATTCTTCAGAATTTGAATATGGCATTTAAGATATTTAATAACCTAAGGCTTTTCATGACAGTGAGACATGTCTGTTCCTGGCAGTACCAATCTACTTCATAAAAGGATGGTGGGCATTGAAGAACCTCCATATGGAGTGTGCTTTCATTGTAGCAAGGCTTGCCATCCTTGCCTTGACTGCTGACAGTATACCATCCAAACTGGACACGCAGGACACAAAGGAAAGTGACTACTGAACTTTTCCAAGACAGAGTTAATATAAGTTTAAAAAAAAAAAAGCTAGAAACAAGCCTGAGCTAAGACTGAGCATTCATAATTAGTAATAAGTCTTCGTGTCATGATTTGGGGGCTGGTGATCCAGAAAAGCCTGATACAGACAAGTTGTCTCAAAATTTAAACTCTATCTCTTCAAATTGTTTTTAAATCCTTAATATCATATGTATTCTGCATCATCATCATCAACATCATCATTATCTATTCTTTAGGCCAGAAGTGAAAAAATGAAGGTAATAAAGATGTGAAATCCTCCATTATAAAACCTCTTTTCCTTAAACTTCATTTTTGGGTTTTGTTTTGTTTTTTTGTTTTTCGAGATAGAGTTTCTCTGTGTAGCTTTGCACCTTTCCTGGATCTCGCTCTGTAGACCAGGCTGGCCTCAAACTCACAAAGATCCACCTGCCTCTGCCTCCTAAGTGCTGGGATTAAAGGCATGTGCCACCACCGCCCGGCTCATTTATTTATTTATTTTGTGTGCATGGGTATTTTACCTACATGTACACTTTGTGCACCATGTATGTGCCTGGTACCCAAGGAGGTCAGAAGAGAACATTGGATGCCCTGAGACATGAGTTACAAACAGTTGTGAGCTGTTGCGTAGGTGCTGGGAATCAAATCCAGGTCCTCTGGAAGAGCAGCCAATGCTCTTAGCCATGGAGCCATCTCTCCAACCTCATGCAACCTCTTTAAATGCTTGTGGATAAAATTATATTAGAAGCCAGTGAAAAGCAGCCATAAACACACATGTGCCCAGAGATTACTCCTTAAGGACAGGAATGCTACTGAAAGCAAAAGAAGGTACTGCTTTGTGCTGTGGGATGTTCTGTATGGCAAATGTGTTGCTAATAAAACACTGATTGGCCAGTGGCTAGGCAGGAAGTATAGGCGGGACTAACAGAGAGAATTAAAAGAGCAGGAAGGCAGAAGGAGTCACTGCCTGCCAGCAACCACCAGGACAAGCAGCATGTAAAGATGCCGGTAAGCCACGAGCCATGTGGCAAGGTATAGATTTATGGAAATGGATAACTTAAGATATAGGGACAGTTAGCAAGAAGCCTGCCACGGCCATACAGTTTATAAGCAATAGAAGTCTCTGTGTTTACTTGGTTGGGTCTGAGCGGCTGTGGGACTGGCAGGTGAAAGAAATTTGTCCTGACTGTGGGCCAGGCAGGAAAACTTAAGCTACAGCTTTGTGTTTCAGTGATACAGATACATGCACTAAATACAGTCTGCACTCAAAATCTTTGCAAGAGCAGGGACGGAATATAGACAAAATCTATAGATGGTAATGCAGATATTTTAATGCTAACATTTTGAAGTATATATTCAGTGGTAACTTGATTTAAAATTCTTTCTTGAAGGCTCTTCAAGAACCTAAAAGTAGATCTACTATAAATACAACTCTATGTTCTTCTGAGTTTATATCCAAAGGAAATTAAATCAGTATCCCAAAGAGATATATTTGCATGCCCATGTTCGGTAGCACTATTCATGAGAGCTAGTATATGGAATAAGTCTAGATGCCCAACCACAGATAAATTCAATCGAATTGAATATGCCTATATACACCATGGAGCATTATTCATCCATAAAGTAGAATAAAACCCTGTCATTTGACGCAAAATGTATGAAACTTGAGGAGGACCTTGTGCTAAGTAAATTAAGTCAGACACAATAGATGAGCAATACATATTTTCTCTCATATGCAGAAGCAAAAGAAACATTAAAAAAACAAAGCTAAAAGTGATGAATCTGGGAAGGGGAATGGTAGGGAGGGGAGAAGGTTTCTAGGAATGGGAAGAAATGAGAGAGTTCGATCAGAGAGTAACTAGAATACATTGGGAGCTGGAAAGATGGCTCAGTGGTTAAGGGCACTGGCTGCTCTTCCAAAGGTCCTAAATTCAATTCCCAGCAACCACATGGTGGCTCACAACCATCTGTAATGAGATCTGGTGCCCTCTTCTGGCTTGTAGGCATACATGCAGACAGAATACTGTATACATAATAAATAAATAAATCGTTTTTTTTTTTAGTACATTATACAAATGTATGAAATTGTCAAAGAACAAATTTAATTACATTTTAAAAGATACAACTGAATTCACCCATGATGGCACACACCATGTTGTTTGTTTGGTTAGTTGTTCATGGAAGGGATTGAGTTGCCTAGATGGGCTTCATACTTGCTATGTAGCTCAGGCTGGCCACGAACTCCTTACCCTTCTGCCTCCACCTCCCAAGTGCTGGCATCACAGAGATACATACATAGATAAGAGCTTTTCATTTCGATGGAATTCGGTTTATCCAATTAGGCTGGAACACAACTTTTACCCCAGCACTTGTGAGGCAGAGGCCAGCTGGTCTCTGTGAGTAGACCAGGCAAGTCTGGTCTCCATAGTGAGGTCCAGGACAGCCAGAGCTGAGTAAAGAGACTCTGTCTTAAACAACAATAAATAAATTGGCATGTCCATTGATGTTCTGTGAATTTTAGGATGTGCTTTCTCAGCTCTCCAGCAAAGGCCTTTGGGATTTGGGTAACGAGTGCTGTCAGCCTCTCAATTGCACTGGGTAGTATTATTATCCTAACTAGATTTTAGTTCCAACAATGTTTTGGAATATATGAATTTTGAACCTTTCTGGATAAATTTATTTCAAAACACTTTATTATTTTTTACTTTATTATAGATGAAAGTTTAATTTTATTTTATTTTCAAGGGACTGGCAAGATGGTTCAGTGGGTAAAAGCATTTGCTTGGAACCCATTGGGGAAGGAGAGAACCAACTCCTAAAAGTTTCCTATGACCTCAGTCACATGTGCACACCCTCCTGTGACCTACTCACATGTGCACACCCACACACATGCATGCATCTCACACACAATAATAATAACTATTTTTAATTTCCCTTTGATAGTACTCGTTTCTACTACATAGAAATAAAGTTGGCCTTTGCAAGAACTAGCATATTGGTTCTAATAGTTTTATGGGTGAACTATTTTCCATACATAAAATTGTGTCACCTGCAAACGTTTTTCCTTCTTTCTCTCCAACTTGGGTTCTTTGGTTGTTTTTTCCTGTCTAAAACCTCTACTTCGGCTAGAAGTAATAAGATCTTTGATCTTGTTCCTCATCCTAGGACAAAACATTTCAGTTCTTCAACATTAAATATGATTTTATGGATGGTGTTTCATAGGAGCCCTTTATCCAGCTTTGGAAGTTCATTCTCTCTCATTTTCTCATTTTTTATGTCATGAAAAGTGTTGGATGAGATGATGGTGTGCTTTTTGTCCTGTATTGTTTAAACATGGTACATGGCATTGAATAACATGCATGTGGCATCAAATTTGCAATAGTATTTCTGGGATGCTATTGTTATTTACCTATGTTATTTGACTATGTTATAGAGACTGTCCTATGTAATGTTGGATCCAGTTTTCTAGCACTAGTTTTGGGGGAGTTTTTGTTTATTCTAAAAATTGATAGTATTTATAGTTTCTTGTGATACCTTTCTCTATTTAGGTATCAAAGTCATGTGGCCTTGTGGAGTGAATAAGACTATGTTGCCTCCTCTTCCATTTGGCTTTTAAGAGTCTGTGGAGGAGCTCTATTCTGCCTACCACCTCATCATTCCATTCATAATAACTTCTTTTAGTCTTAAAGTGCCCTTTGAATGTTTTTCCTTGTAAATATAAAAATAGTAATCAGTGATCTTAATTTTCTTTACACACAACTTATAAATGCAAACCCATGGGGGAAGAGAGGAATTGAGATGTATGGTAGGGTCCTGTGCTGTTGTTCCCTTTGAGGGAAGGGGCCAAGTAGGCGCAGAGTCAAGGACACAAGCTCCGGGAGAATGTTGAAACAACAAGCTCAGTTTATTCAGGAAGAGGCAAGCCTTATACACCCTCCACCTCATGCTGGAGGAAGGTCTGATGAATTTGCATCTGCTGGTGTGACATGGCTGCCTTTCACTGGTCCAGGTCATCTCCAAATCATGTCTCAGTTGCTATTGCTAAGGCTCTTAGGCAGACCCAAGTTGGCTCTCAGAGAGTATCTTATTACTGGTTTGAGCCTGCTGGCCCTCAAACCTGTTAGGGCTGAGTCATCCCACTGAGATGTTAGACATATTCAACAGTTATACACACAATTTTTGCTCTAAGAATTCAAAGACTCTTGGTCAAAGCTACTTTTGTTAAATGACCTCATCACACAGCACCACAACTTCTGACACACATGCTGATTCTAGTCCACCTGTTCTCAAGTAGACTTTGACTGTCATACCACTTTGCCTGTTACAATCAGCCACTTACTATAAATATTTATCACTTTTGCTTATAATCCTCTTCCTAGATATTTACTCTCTGGTAATAACCTTCTCCCTTTCTCCACTCAATAAGTCAGAAAACTTCCACCAAATTGATGCATTTTTTTCTTACCTCTATGACAGTGGGTAACTCCTTATTGCTCCTTACTCAGCAGCTCAAAATTCTATCACACATTTCTCTACTAGAGGTACTGAATGGGAGGATAATAGCTTTGGACTCATACTGAGATTTCTTGATTTCCAGAGTCCCTGGGATACTTATCAGAGTAAACTGGTTCAGAATAGGCCCAAGCAGGCATTTCAGATGGGAAGGGAGCCACTGACCCAGCACAACCCCTGAAAACTACCTGGTGTCTCTATCTAAGGGGCACTATAACAAACATGAATGTAGGTGAGCTGATGCTACCAAGTTCTTAAGTGACTGGAACAGAGCTCTCTCTCAGCCCAATGGGGCTTAGTAGAAGTCAGACCAGGCTTTGCCATTGTATGTCTACCCTCTAAGCCATTTGACTCTCATTCAACATGTGACTCTTTCTCCATTGCTTTATATTTAATATTAATAATCATATTAGGGATAGATGAAAGAGTATAGTAGGGAAAGTTGATGAGTACAATTTATACTGACCTCAGAAGCCAAGCAGGCTCAGCCCTAGTTAGCATTTGGATGAGGGAATTCTTACTCTGAGATATTTTATAACATTATTTCATACTTTACCATTCTCCTCTAACCTCTGATATCCATTGTCTCATATTCATTCTTAGGCAATGCCCTACTTAGCTTTAGTTGATAACTTGAGCCTGGAGTCATCTAGGAGAAGCCTAGATCACATTGGTCTGTGGGCAGTCTATGAGAAATTGTCTTGATAATTAATTAAGTAGAAGCATCCAGCCCACTGTGGGAAGCAGGTGGTCCTGGGTTATATAAGAAAGCTAACTAAAAATGACTCAGAGTGTAAGCCAGGGAGCAGTATGTCTCTGGGGTTTCTGCTTCAAGTTCCTGCCATGCTGAACTCTCTTCTCTGCTTGAGTTGCTGCCATGACTTCCCTCAATGATGGATGGTGACATGGAAGTGTAAACTGAATAAACCCTGTCCTCTGCTTTGATTTTGGCCAGTATCTTATCACAACAATATAAATCACATGAGAACAACCAATGACTTTATTGTGTTTATGAAACTCATCATGATTTTGTTCATGTGCATTCTTGTCATCCATGTTCCATATCCACCAGTATCTATGCCCAAATATTCATCCTTACCTTGTGCTATCATAGATGAATGTCATATGCTCCTCAGTCAGGATAATTCCTCTACTTGTGTGCCACAGGAAGGCCCAACCTGCAGTCTGTGGGCCACATGTGGTCCAAGACAGCTATGAATGATGCCCAACACAAAATTGTAAACTTACTAAAGACACTGAGTTGGTTTTTTTTTTTCACAATTCTTTTGTAACTCTATTACACAGTTCTCAAGAGTGAACTTTATGGATGACAACATCATATCACAATGTCACACAAAATAAACCTATGTATCCTCTCACTATTTGTAGCTGTGAATGGCTTCAGTTTTATCATAATGTGTGGCCCCCAGTGTTATCTTGCAAGCACAGACAGTCAAATTGGTACCATCAGGCATTACATGTGTTCATGGAGTCTTGGCAGTGAAAGGCCATAATTACCAAAAATGTTTGAGTTGCCATTACAAACAATAAATATTTAATGTTGTTTAGAAGACAGGTAAGCATTCTCACTTAATTATTAAGGGTATTTCCACCCTTGAGTCATGTCTCATGCATCATCCCGCTCCATGCTTTACAATCAGCCTTCCCACGGTGCTACATTAGCAACTAAGAAGTACAAGGGCCCAAACCTTGCTTTCTATTTTCCTGCCAACTAATTTTCATAATATAAATAAATACAGTCCTGTTGCGGAATATCAGTTTAAGATGTGTTGTTACATTCATTATGTTGTGGAATATTTGTTTAATGATGCAAAAATGTGCTGCATTCTTTTATGCTGCATTTGTTTAACTCTGTAAAGCTGTGTTACTTTTCCTGCCTAAAACACCTGATTGGTCTAATAAAGAGCTGAACGGCCAATAGCTAGGCAGGAGAGACAAATAGGCAGGTCTGGCATGCAGAGAGCATAAATAAGAGGAGAAATATAGGGAGAGAGCTAGAGTGGGGAGCAAGCAAAGGAGGAGAGGAGGGTGCCAGGGGCCAGCCACACAGCCAGCCATGAAGTAAGAAGGAAAGGAAGATATAGAGAATAAAGAAAAGTAAAAAGCCCAAAGGCAAAATGTAATTAAAGAGAAATGGGATCATTTAAGTTAGAAAAGCTGACTAGAAACAAGCCAAGCTAAGTCTTGGCATTCATAAGCAAGAATAAGTCTCTATGTATTTATTTGGGAGCTGGGTGGCAGGTTCCCAAAAAGTAAAGGGGAAAAAAACTGCACGGTCCCTTCTTTATGTCTATTTTTTTTAATCTCAACATGAATTTTACAACCTCTCAAATGATAACAGAGCCCTCTGCACCCCCCAGCAAAAAGAAAAATTACACATAAAGGAAGATTGTTCAACAAGTTGACAAATGACTTTTTGTCAAGATAAACAATAAGGCATGCTGCTTAATTTGTAAGAAATTTGGGCTATCAAATTCCATGCAAACCAAGGATCGTGTCATAAGGATCATGTTGAAATTAGAAAAACTGAAAGAAAACCTGTCTTCTCAGAAAAAGTTTGTAACAACTGAGATGGTTTCTATTATAAAAACTAGTTATGTATTAATGTACTTAATACCAAAAAATCAAAGCCATTTGCTGATAGTGAATTTATAAGCAATATATAGAGTATGATAAATATAATATGCTCTCAAAGAAAGTGGGGGGTAATGTATCTAAATTCAGTTTGTCTTACTGGCCTATAGCCAGATGAATTGAGGTAACTGGACAATTACTCAAAAGAAGTGTGAAGAGTAGTTGCTGATTTTTAAATTCTATACTCTGATGATAGATGATGCACTGATGCATTGAATATGGTGTTATCTGTCATCTTTTTTTATTTGATTCTTTGAGACAGGGTTTCTCTGTGTAACAATCCTAGCTATCCTGGAACTTGACTTGTAGACCAGGCTGGCCTTGAACTCACTGAGATCTGCCTGCCTCTGTCACCCAAGAGCTGAGATTAAAGGTGTATGTCACTGTAGATGGACATTTCTCTCCAGTCCACCAGTTCCCAAATAACCGCTCAGAGGCTTAATAAAAATTTTAAATGCTCAGCTGGTAGTTCAGGCTTATTACTAACTAGCTCTTCTATTTAAATTACCCCATAATTCTTATCTATATTTAGCCACATGACTTGATATCTTGTCTCAACATGACAATCTCATCTTGCTTCCTCTGCATCTGGCTGTTGACTCCCTGACTCTGCCCTTCCACTTCCCAGCATTCTTGGTTTGGTCTCCCACCTATACTTCCTGCCTGGCTACTGGCCAATCAGTGTTTTATTAAACCAGTTCAAGTGACAAATCTTTACAGTGTACAAGAGGATTATTCCACAGCACACCACCACTGTCCAGCCACAGCCTGACATTTTTACTGGCAATATTGATAACAACTGTAATGCCACTCAAGGGAGGGCTGAAGAGATAGCTCAGTGGTTAAAAGCACTGGCTGCTCTTCCAGAGGACCCAGGTTCGATTCCCAACACCTACATGGTAGCTAACAACTGTCTGTGACTCTAGTTCCAGGAGATCTGACGCAGGCATACATGAAGGCAAAAACACCAATGCATATAAAATATAAATAAATAAATAAATAAATAAATAATTGTTTAAGAGTCACAACTAAATCAAGAGATTTATGCAATGCAATAAAATATGTTAAAGCAGTTTGGGGGCCCATTGTTAACACACCTGGTATAGTGACTGACAGTTCCCCAGCAATAACTAGAAAAAGAGAAGGACTTGTGGAATTATTAGAAAATGACACAACCACCACCCAAAACTCATTTTCAGTGAAATATCATTGCACAGTGTATAAGAAAATTTATTAGCAAAATCATAAAAAGTGGATATTAGGCAAACCATCATCAAGACTCTGAATTTCATAAGGGACAAAGGATTATATCATCATTAATTCCAGGAATTCCTTAAAAGTGATGACACAAACTATGGCAACATCATCTTCTTTTCAGAAGTAAGATAGCTAAATTAAGGCCAAATACTGAAAAGGTTTTTATTTATAATACGTTATCAAATCAATTACCATATTAAAAACAAAATATGTGCCAGAACTTGACAATGAAAACTAGCCTACATGGGGCTGGAGAGTTGGCTCAGTGGTTAAGAACACTGATTGCTCTTCCAGAGGACCAGGGTTCAATTCCCAGTACCCACATGGCAGCTCACAACTGTCTGTAACTCCAGGATCCACCACCCTCACACAGACATACATACAGGCAAAAACAGCAATAAGAAGTTTTTTTTATTAAAAATTTTTTAAAAAAGAAAGAAAAACTAGCCTACAGATTTAGCATTTTTAGTTAATTTGACCATTTATTTGAATGAGTTGAACATGTATCTTCAAGGTGAAAAACATCCTATCTACAAAATGTTTCAATTCATTAAAGTGTTGCAAATTACACTGAAGTTATATCAAGAAATTAAGACAAACAATTTTAATTTTGACACACTGGTTAAACACACTCTTGAGAACAGCAACAAATATGTATGTTACAGGATATTTGATCACACTGTGGACCCAGAGATTGCATTATTTACTAGAAAAACTGGTTTCTAGTTGTGGTATGGCTCAGGCCTAGCACACACCTTTAATCCAAGAGCTTTCTGCCTGAATATTGTAAACAGAATTAAATAAAGCCAACCATAGGTCAAGAGGTGGCGTAAGCAAACATTTGACAGGAAGTGAACATAGGAAAAAAACCACAGAGAGTAAGAGGGAGTCAGGAGGATGGATAGAGAGATGCACAGGAAGTAGAAGGGAGGGACATTCAGTTTGAGAAGTTTTTGTTTTGAGATGGCAAAGGAGAAGGGAGGCTTTGGGGACATCTGTAGACAATACTCTAAACAGTCTTATTAAATAAGAAACACAAAGCCAAATACAGAGTTAAAAGTCCAAGAGATCAGAGCACTAGCGAATAGCCTTTAGCTTACCACTAGCTGCCGTCCTTCCCCTGAAAGAGAGACCTTCTCCTGTGTGACTGTCTTTTTATTGCCTTTCTGTTCTGCCTTCTCATTGGCTCTAAACCCAACCACATGACTTCCTCATCACTGCCTGTCTATATGGTCTCTATGGTGGGTACTGGAATTAAAGGTTCGGGTCCTTGAACACACAGAGACTCTGCCTGCCATGTGATCGGATTAAGGGCATGTGCCACCACCACCTGACTTCTGCTAAATGGCTTGCTTTTAGCTCTGATCCCTAGGCAACTTTATTTATTAACATACAGATAAAATCACATTTCAGCACAAATAAAATATCACCATAGACATCAGCTGAGAAGGAAGGTCAGTTGGTTGCTTTCTCTGCCTCTCTGAGCTAGCAGGCTTTCACCCCAACATCTGGTTCCCGAGTCTTTATTGGTAAAAATGGAACAATTGAGATTTTGCTAAAAACAACATATGTATAACAGCTATGCGTTTTTATTTGATACAAGAATTTGAAAACAAAGCTGGGCGGTGGTGGCGCACGCCTTTAATCCCAGCACTCAGGAGGCAGAGGCAGGCGGATCTTTGTAAGTTCGAGGCCAGCCTGGGCTACAGAGTGAGTTCCAGGAAAGGCGCAAAGCTACACAGAGAAACCCTGTCTCAAAAAACCAAAAAAAAAAATTTGAAAACAATTTTCATGATTTCTGGAAAACAATCAGTATTTTGGTAAGTTTGCAACTCTATATTTACTTGACATAAATATGTTACCTGCCAATTTTCAAGTGGATTGGGGGAGCAATCTGATTCAACTAAAAGGAAAGTTGGATCAGTGTGTCTTCAGTGGACTTTTATAGCTCTGTCTTCCTAGAGAAAAAGTATATCTCACTTGACAATTACGCCTTATTTATGCCACCACTTTTTGGCAGCACCTACATTTGTGAACAACTATTTCCAAGAATGAAGCATGATGGGAGTAACAGTAGAAACACCTGCTGAGCGTCCAAGAACTCCTGAGAACTGCAGCTGCTTCCACTGAACCAGATATTGACACAGTCATTTCTCAAATACAGTGCTAACTCTCCCACTAACTGCATGTTGACCTCTTTTTTCTTTTTTACTTTCACATTAAAAAAAAAAATCAAAAAGTGAAGTTTTATTACTTTATTAGTGATCACAAGCTTGGGACCTTTGTGATTATTTCAAAGACCCTCAGATCAGGACACTGCATAATTACAGGATTATTATGCAGGGATATTTTTGCTTGTCTGTAGTGGCAAATATTGAAAAAAAAAAAAGATTATACACAGACCTATTCTTCGCTCATCAGCTTTTGTTAGTGTCACATGTCCAAAATTAATGTGTTTTTAATTCTTCCAGTGTGGCTCAGAGAAGCCAAATGTTGAAACCTCCTCACCTACCAGGAATGTCAGAGGAGTTGCAGTCAGCAATGGAGCTTATGGAGTTGTGTTCACTGAATAGCAAAGCTGAACCCTGGAGAGGCAAAGCCCCTAGGGGAATTGTCTCCAGAACGCCACTTGTTTCTGCTGTGCTTGCTCCTGCTTCCTGCTCCGTGTTCCTGCTGTCTTTGGCATGGTGTGATTACCATGTGAAAGGATCCCACTGTATCTAGTATAGCACGATTGTTTCTTGGGAAAAGCCCACTCCTCACTGGGCAGTTCACTTGCAGATCATAAGGGAGACAATTTTTATAACAGCAATGATGATTAGTTAGATCTATGATTTAATTGGACTTTCCGAGTCAGCCTAAAAGATATATATGGTTAAGACAGTTAATAAAGAGGATTAGGGAAATGATTTAGGTTATTCTGCAAATA
>CABHPP010116724.1:4819-27721 GCA_902168425.1 Peromyscus attwateri | reverse complement strand
TTTTTTTTTTTAATTTATTTATTTTATGCCTATGAGTAGTCTATCTGCATGTACAACTTTACGCCAGAAGAGGGCATTAGATCCCATTATGGATGGCTGTGAGCCACCACATGGTTGCTGGAAATTGAACTCAGGACCTCTGGAAGAGCAGCCAGTGTCCTTAACCACTGAGCCATCTCTCCAGCCCGTAGCTTACAGAATTAATCCCAGGCCCCCGGTATGCACCTTGAAAAAACAAAGTTGTGAAAGGAAATTAAATGACCCTATTGTGTGTAAAGAAAAATAGATGGTTAGCTGACCAATTGTTGAAAATTATTTATAAAATAAAAATTGGCTTCATTGAAACAGCAAACAGCTACCTGCCAGTGCAAAAGAACTGGCTGAAACAGACTTGGCTTGCTTAAAACTTTGTGAATCAATTATAATTGCTTTGGGGTGAAGATGCTATGGTGAGAAAATTAATACAAAGCAAAATGTTTAACTACTTGCTGATTTCTAAGAAGAACATGTAGCTTGTGATCTTAATGTGATTTCTTCCTTTATAAAGATTTTGTTTTTGGGAAACATGTAACCTGTGGTTGTGAGGTGATCTTTCCTTGAGTAGAAATCTTTGTATTAGGTATAGAAGGGATAAGAGAAAAATAAGAAATAGAAGGAGAAGGAAAGATGTAGAAAAAAATCAGGAAAGAAATAGAAGGGAACCGTCAGGGAAGAAATAAAAGGAAAACATCAGGGAAGACACAGAAGGAGAACACAGGGAAGAAGAAAGAAAACATCAAGGTAGAAGAACAGAACGGAGAAAGAACAGTGTAAGAACAAGCAACAGAAAGAAAAAACATGAAGAATTAAGCTTTGACCCTCAGATAAAGTTCCCATGTGTGTCTGTCCAGTAGTTGACCTGCTCTACATCCCCTCTCCAGTTTCTCTGACCTGCTGAAAGCTGGCCTTTCAGCAGCACAGATACAGTCTTGTCCACTCACAACAGGAAATGGAAAAGCCAGCCCTAGACTCCTTTTAAAGTAGTGGTGGCACATGCCTGTCATCTCAGAAAATGAGAGGCTGAAGCAGGGGATCACAAGTTCGAGGCCAGCCTGGACTACACAGCAAGATTGTGTCTCGAAGTGTAAAGTTCAGTCTGGGTGGTGGTGTGCTCCCTTAATCCCAGCACTGGGGAGGCAGAAGGAGGAAGATCTCTGTGAAGTCAGGGTTAGCCTCATCTACCTAGTGAGTTCTGGGTATAGTGGAGGGAGATATCATGTGGACCTTTAAGCATTTGGTTAAACAAACTGAGTTTCTGAGACTCAGCAATCCTTTGCATTTGGGCACACAGTAGGTAGGCGCTCAGAGTGTTATGCTCAGTGATTGGTTCTAGACACAATATCCAATCCCAATGCTGCAAACTCCAGCTAGAGTTTCTCACTTTTGCAGAAAAATCTTTCCCTACAGTTCAATCTATTGCTGATGAATGCCTCCAAGAAAGTACTATAAAGAATACTGATGCTGCCCACCCCTAGAGAAAAAAAATCTTGTGTCTCCCAATCCAATTGCTTTTGTATCATGAGTGGCTGTCCTCCAAGCTGAGTGACCCCCATCTTATGGCACCATAACCCTTTGCAAAAGATCATCCCAGCTGGGTTTGTTGACAGTTGACACTCACAAATAGAGGGGCAAAGGGGGTACATGATTCTCACCTGAGTATCCAGCTACTCCCTACCACCTGCTGAACACAATTCTACACTGTGATAATCAGTAGGTCCTCTGCTGAGGGACTGCCTATGTGCCTTTCTAATAAAATAATAACAATAACAATAATTTAATTGACCCCTTACAGACTCCGAGTCCCTTCAGCAAGAATATAAAACAATGATGCTGACCATAGCTAAAACTGGGTTTCTGTATCATTTCATCATTCACCAGAGAGCATCCTTCAAAAACATACGACAAGGATACCCCAGATGAAACCAGCCACCAAGCAATGAAAGGTGCTCTTTGCCTGCCTCCTTTAGGATGCATTAGGACTGCTGTGCTTCTCGAAGTTAATGGCAATGTTAATTCATTTATAAAAGGGCTTTGAATGGGACCCAGCCTTTATCTTCTGCTTTTCAAATATTTTCTCTTTCAAAACAAAACAAAAAAAAGCTCCCATATTAATTTTTGCGCCCTCTCGATTTCCAGGCATTCCTGACCTGTCCTAGGTTTCTTCTGTTGCTATGATAAACAGTGACTAAAAGCACCTCCAGGAAGCAAGGGTTTATTTCATCTCACCATCCAGGGAAGCTAGGCAGAAAGTCAAGGCAGGAGCTTAAAGCCAACACCCACTGAGAAATGCTGTTTACTAGCCTGCAGCTTGCTACCCTTTTTTTTTTTAAGCTTGGCCCCACCTACCTAGGGATGTACTACCCACATTGGGCTGGACCCTTCTCCATCAACTGGCAATCAATATAATACCCCACAGACACGCCCCCAGGCCAATCCGATGTAGGCAATTCCTCAGCTTAGGTTCCCTTTTCCCATATGCAGCTAGGTTTGTGTTAGGCTTATAGCTGAAGCTAACTACGAGCCAACTATTTCTCTTTCACGGGGCCTGAAATTAAAACCTGCCCCATTTGTCCTTTGCTTCAAATGTTTATCTCCAAGCTATACAAGATAAAAGTATTTCACTTCAAGCGTATTCACTGTGTACAAGAAAAGAGAGAAGAGAGGTGAGGGAAAGGTATAAGAAAGAAGTTGGGTTGTATAGAGTAGGCTCTAAGTCTAAACTAGCAAGACTGAGCAAGAAATGCCAGAAACTCCTGCTTTTAAAGATCTCACATGTGGTAATATACTGTGTGCCCTAATGAACTTATCTGGGGATCAGAGGACAGAGCCAGCCACTAGATTAGACACAGAGGCCAGACAGTGGTGGCACAAACCCTTAATCCTGTCACTTGGGAGGCAGAGACCCATCTGGATCTCTGTGAGTTCAAGGCCACACTGGGAGCAGAGCCAGGCAGTGGTGGCACATGCCTTTAATCACAGCACTTGAGAGCTCATGCCTTTGCTTGGGAAGCACACACGCCTTTAATCCCAGGAAGTGGCATGGCTGGGTGGAGAATGGTATATAAGGCGTGAGGAGATAGGAACTAAGCAGCAGTTCAACTGAGACCCTCAGGGGTGAGGACTCAGAGGCTTTCAGTCTGAGGATTCGTGGAAACAGGATCGGCTGAGGAGTTGCGAGGTGAGGTTGGCTGTGGCTTGTTCTGTTTCTCTGAACTTTCAGCTTTTACCCCGATATCTGGCTCTGGGGTTTTGTTGTTGTTGTTGTTGTTGTTGTTGTTGTTGTTATTGTTGTTGTTTTTGTTTTTTGTTTTTTTAATTACTAAGACCTTTTAAGATTCGTGCTACACTCATAGCCTGGCTTCTTCTCTGTTCAACTTTGCTGCCATTACTGAATGGGTCATCTGAGTTTCAAAGGGTCTCTTGGCTACAGCATCACCATTATCATATCCAAGACTTCAGTGGCTCAGTCAGGTGAGTTAAGATGCTCTGGCAGAGGCAACAGCATATGAGCAAAGAGAATGCTGCTTGCACCTTGTCCGAAGGCATAGAGCATGGTACAGTTGTCTTCCCAAAAATAAGGGATCTCTTTCTGGTACAACACTGTGATGTGTGTAAACTGATTGTGGTGGTTTGAATAAGAATGGCCCCCATAGGCTCATATTTGAATGCTTAGTCATCAGGGAACTGCATGAGAAAGATTAAGCTTAGGCGGTATAGCCTTGTTGGAGTAGACATGACCTTGTTGGCCGAAGTGTGTCACTGGGGATGAGCTTTGAGGTTTCAAAAATTCCCTCTCTCCTCTCTCTCTCTCTCTCTCTCTCTCTCTCTCTCTCTCTCTCTCTCTTTCTCTCTCTCTCTCTTTCTGATGCTGCTATGCTCCCTGCCATGATGATAAAGGACTGACCCTCTGAAACTGTAAGCGAGCCCCAAGGTCATGGTGTCTCTTCACAGCAATAGAACAGTGGCTAAGATGCCACTATTTCCCTGATCAAGCCTTTAAGGATAAGCATATGTAACTGTTTTCACAGGGTCTCGGCAAACACACGTAGTTCTAGAGAAATCATCTTTGTCATCCGGTCTTGGGTGACAGCCACTTCCCTTTTCTTCATCTACCCACCAGATTTTCCCAGAACCTACTAGGCAGATGATGCCGAGAAACCTGTGGAGTCAACAGAATGTAAAAGCCTGAAAGACTGGCCAAGAGTCAGCAGATCGAGCACGATTTGAAGTCCTGAATAATCATCAGTGACTAGAGTGCTTGCCGTGTGTGCAAGCATGAGTTTGATCCCTAGCACTCATGTAAAAGGAAATCTGGGCACGGTGGCATGCATTTGCAACCCCAGCACTGGGGAGGCAGGGACAGTGGACATTGGGCGTTACTAGCTAGCCATTTTAACCTAATTGGTAAGCTCCAGACCAATGAGTGACCCTATCTCAAAGGAGGTAGACAGCTTTGCTGAGAATGATACCTGAAGTTGTCCTCTGACCTCTGCATGTATGCACATATACATACTGGCACACACATATGAACGCACATGCATCCACATACAAAAATAAATATATTTAAGAAAATACTGTGAATGAGATGCCTGCTATAAGATATATAGCAAATAAAATGTTCTGAAGCTAAGATATATTGGATGATCTCCCACAGGATGATGCCATCATGATGGCCATGGCCCTGGTGGGCATGGTCTGCTATATACTGAAATATGAGCCAATTATTGATGTAGTATGGGCACAAGGGAGCTGATATCACATATACTTGAACTCTTGAATAACAGAGGAATGAAAAATATAAATGGATGGATAAATAGATGAGAGAGAAGAGACACACAGAGAGTCTCACTCTGTACCCTGACTAGCTTAGAACTTATGTAAACCATGCTGACCTTGAACTGACAAAGATCTTCCTGCTCCTGTCTTTGCCTCCCGAGTGCTAGAATTAAAATCATGTGTGACCACACCTGGCCTGGAAAAAAATTTTAAAGATTGTTTTAGTACATTTCTGTTGTTATAATAGAACATCTGAGACTAGATATTTTATAAAGAAAAGAACCTCTAGTAAGGACAAATTGCTGCCCTAAACAGAGCAGAAAAGCAAAATAAATGAACAAAAACACAAAGAAGAGCAGGGGTGAGGGGATAGAATGGAAATCGGCTAGATATCCTATGACAGCTGACCCATTCTTGTAAGAAAAGTATCAATGAACATCAGACCTCCAATGTCTACATATCCTTTCATCACCATTTCATTGAAGAATTAAACTTTGTCATATCACACTATAGCAAAGATGTAGAGGGAAAAACTCTTTTTTGCCCCTGAACTGTCTGAGCTCAGGCAGAGCCTCTCTGCTTATCCTGAAAGATACAGAGAAGAAAATAGTTGTGGTGTGGTCTGACTAGAAATGGGAAACAGGAATCATGCAGAACACCTCCATCCTTAGTGGGGAGACACCAGGCCTTGGGAAATTTCTGGTGCCCTTTTAGCCAAGGCAGGTTTTATCTGCAGGATACAGAGGGAAAGTACAGGATGGCTAGTATCCTGCCTGAACCTGGGACTATGTATTGATTACTTCATGTTGGGCAGAAGAAGAATGACTGATTGTGTGCACAGATGTGAAGAAGCTCACATAGAATTAATCATCTCGTTCTGGGGCCAGTGAGGTGTCCCAGCAGGCTATGCAAGCCTGTCAACCTGAATTCAACCCCTGAAACCCAAGATAGAAGGAGAGACCTGATTCCTGGAAAATGTCTTCTGACTGGTCCACATATGCTGTGGTACATACATGCCTGCATTCACATATACACATCCTCCTCATCATCACCGTAAAAGACTTTCCAATTTTGTAAGAACCTAATTTATGTCACTACTCATTTTGATTTCAAGTTTCCATCTGTACTTAAGTCCTACATACCCTATTACACACTTAAATATGTTACGTTCTCTGTTAGATATTTTCCCTCTAAAACAATAATTCATGTAACACCCTCTGAAAATGACCTATTAAAATAGAGAACAAGAATTATAAACAGCCAGGTGTGGCAGCACATTCCCTTAGGAATTCCCTTCACTTGGGAAGCAGAGTCAGGCAGGTCTCTGAGTTCAAGGCCAGCTTGGTCTACATAGTGAGTTCCAGGACAGCCAGGGCTATGTAGAGAGACTCTGTCGCCAAAAAATACTATAAAAGAAAAACCTTTACCTTTTTGTATACAGTTAACATTGGTTAAAAAGACGACTTCCAGTCTCCCTCACCTCCTTCAGCTGAAGCAACATACGTTCAAACACAAGTCAAATCAACTGCTTGACTCATAGCCAGAAGTAAATGTTTGCTTCCTTTTGTTTCCTATTAAGCTTCTGCTCCTTAGCCTACTTGGGAAGCTATGTGATATATCAAAATATGTACGTTACAAAAAATAGCAAGTTTTGGAACTGAAAATTGAAAGAAAACTATATGCAGATAAGGTGAGATAATTTATGTTATTCTATTCCGTGTCTCCATTGTACTAGATTGATTTGTGTGTCATTTCCCTCTTACTGTGGAGTAGTAGAACTCCCAGAGCCAAGTTGGACATGGGAGCGCAAGTCTCTAATCCTAGCACTGGAGAGGCAGAGAAGTTCAAGGCCAGCCCGCTCTACACGGGGAGTTCAAGTCAGTCAGGGCTACCTCAAATTACCCTATTTCAAAAGTATAATAAAAAAATTAAAAAAACACACACACAAATACAATCTATACCCATAGATTAATGCAGCTTTCAGTCCTCATTAGAGAAGCTTTGTTATTTAGTGGTTGGCAGTTAATATAAAGACTCACAACTGCTCAGCCCTAAATGAGACATCTATATCACACCCCTTCCCTGTGGGGCTCAGGGGACATTGCAGAAGCAGAGGCAGAAAGATTTTAAGAGACAGAGATGGGGGGAGACTGCTGTCAAACAGCATCTTCTGGATACGACAGGGGCATTGCACTCGGGAATTCACAGCGCTTCAGTCTCCTCAAGACAGTCAACGTTTAAGCATGGGTGGGGAAGGGCACAAGAGCCCCACCTCTATTGAGACAGCTGATGGCTGCTGTGGGAGGGAGACTCAGCTTTCTTGAGAGCCGTGATCTCAGTAGGTTGCTCATGCTCTCTTGGATGGTCCCTGTGGGAGGGAGACTCAGCTTTCTTGAAGGGCATGATCTCAGCAGGTTGCTCATGCTCTGTTGGATGGTCCCACACTTGTACCGGTACAAGCAGCACTAATTGAATTATGAATTATAAAAAAATTAAACCAGTTTTAAAGCACATAGGAAGGAAGAAGTGGAAGGTTTCCAGGAGGAGTTGGAGGAGCGAGTGGTGGGCAGTATCCAGAAAGGAGTAGGAGGGGGTACATTTCAGCCAAAGTGGTGCTCGTGAAACCTCCCAGAGACAATCCCACCCCAGCCATTCCTTCAAACCAAGAGCTGGCCCTTTTCTGCCCTCTCAAGCCATTGTTGTGCCAGCTGGGCAGTTCTGTAGGGCGCACTCCATCTCTACAGAGTTTCACTGTGTATTTTCATAAACTTGATATGTGTGTGGCCTTATCAGTCTTGTCTAAACCAACTTTCCGACGGAAGTCCATACAAGGGAGTGTAAGAACGGAGACTAAAACTTCCCAGATTTCTGTTTTTCTGGTATCTACACATTTACCAGCTCTGCCCAGGTGACTGCGTACCACTAAAACTAGAGAAGCAAGAACTTCAAACATAAGGACAGTACATGATATCAAACAAATCTCGTAAGTCAGCAACATGGTCGAAAAGGAGGGGGAAGGAGAAAGATCTAAGGGCTTCTCAAATTCCTTGGCAAATGTTTTACTGAGCACACGCCTGAGATAATCAAGGCCCTCATCAAGGTGAACAGACACAGTTCCTGATCTTGTAGAGCATAGATCTCATTTAACTAATATGAAAAAACCAAACATGCCCTTTAGATTTCAATTAAAAACTTGAGTGTCTCTCCAGAAAGAAATAAAACCAACCTGTGTTCCCACTCATTCTAATAACAGCAAGACCTCTCTAGTCAGTTCTCACTGACCACTTGTGGTGATATATTGTGTACCTCAATAAAGCTTGCCTAGGGATCAGAGGACAGAGCCAGCCACTAAATTAGACATGAGGCCAAGCAGTGGTGGCATACACCTTTAATCCTATCACTTGGGAGGCAGAGATCCGTCTGGATCTCTGTGAGTTCAAGGCCACACTGGGCTACATGAGAGAAACAGAACCAGACAGTGGTGACATATGCCATTAATCCCAGGAAGTAATACGGCAAGACACAGAAAGGTATATAAAGTAGGAGGAAACAGGAACTCTCTCTCGCTTTAGACTGATCTTTCAGCTTTCACCCCAATATCTGACTCCAGGTTTTCTATTAATAAGACCATTTAGCAACTCGTGTTACCACCACTTATTTTGTGCCCATGTGTTGGGCACTTTCCATACATTTCCAGGTGGTGTCCTGGCTGTCTTTGACAACAACACTTTTTTCCCCTTTTGGATTATTTTAGTCACAATGGAGTACAGCCCACAAGTTTAGAATTTTTAGGCTCAGGTCTTGATTTGGTCTTTTTCTGACTATGTGAACTTTAACAAGGCACTTGGTGTCCATCACTCTAAATTTCGTCACATAGGAACATCTTCATGTGCCTTCTCAGAGTCACAAAGAGAACCCATCAACTTACTACACATTAAGCACTCTGAACAGCATCTGGCACGTAGACACTCAAGAAATCACCATAATCATTATCATAATTATTTAATATTTTATAGCAAAGCATTGCTTGTGTGTAAAAGGACTTACCACTATAAACAGTCTCATGGCATGGATTTCATACACAATTTAAGTTTAGTTTTTCTCTAGTATAAATGGCACTGAACACCTTATGCTCATATTATCTTTGGTCATTTATTGTACCACAAAACTAACATTATACTTTGCCTCTTGCTCCATTTTTTTAAAATCTTAGTGTATGTTCTAGTTTAAACTGTCTTTTGCTATGATAAACTACTCTAACCAAAAGCAGCTTGAGGAGGAAAAGGTTTATTTCATCTTACAATTCCCAGGTCACAGTCCATCACTGAGGGAAGCCAAGAAGGAATTGAAGCAGAAACCATGGAGCAATGCTGCTTACTGGCTTGTCTCCATGGCTTATTCAGCCTGCTGCTTCCTTACGTAATCCAGGACCATTAGCCAAAGATTAGCTCCATCCACAGTGGGCTGGGCCCTTCCACATCAATCATTAATTAAGAAAATATCCTCAGACTTGCCTACAGGACAATCTGATGAAGGCAATTCTCCAACTGAGGTCCTGTCTTCCTAAATGACTCCAGTTTGCATAAGTTAAAAAAGAAAAAAAAAACTTGTCAGCATATCACTCTTCTAATAGCAGAAACCCAAATGTAGCATTCGTTGCTATAAATATTTGCTAATGGCTGAACTAGAGGATGTCACAACTCTGTGGTCAGCCTGACATACATAAGGAATTCCAGGCCAGCCAATGTTGCAGAATATTCCTTTATACTGTGTGAAGATGCGTGACTATGATCAGTTTAATGAAGAGATGAATGGCCGGCCAATAGCTAGACAGGAAAAGGTTAGGCAGAACTCTTGAGGACAGAGAGGTCTCTGGGAAGAAAAAAGGCAGAGTCATCAGCCAGACAGAGACAGAAAGACATACAGGAGGAGAGGTAAAAGCCACAAGCACACAGCATGCAGATGAACAGAAATGGGTTAATTTAAGTTATAAGAGCTAGTCAGAAACAAGCCTAAGTTAAGGCCAAGCTTTGTCTTTTTTTTTTTTTTTTTTTTTTTTTTTGTGAGCTGGTGGCCCAAAGAAAAATCTGGCTACAAGCCAGAGAGATACATAGAAAGACCCCCAGAAAACAATCACAACAAAAAAAATAAACAAATAAAACTCTGTCCATAAAAAATAAGAAAGATGGGACAAGCAGCTCAGTGGGGTGATTTCCTAGCTTGTGTGAGGTTTGTTTCCCAGTACTGCACATGCACCCATACACACATGAACATACACACACACACACACACACACACACACACACACACACAGAGTGAACAATGCTTATTCCTTGTATTGTTTCCCAATCCAAGCTCAAAACATTTAAAATATACTACAGAATGCTTATCAATTATTACTGACACATTTATACCATCTTTAACCAATTGCACAGAATTATATTACATAAGCATCCTGATTTTTCTTAAATTAAAATGTACATATATATTGTGCATACAATAGTAAGTATATGTAGAATTAACTAATAAATTTCCTAGGCCAACCCATCATATAGATTTTGCTTCCTACAAATGTAGCCAATTTTCTTATCAAAGGGCAATAGCAGTTTATATTCTCAACAGCACTGAGTACATTTTACCCAACCATGTGTGACTATTTCTCTCAGAGTCATCTGAAGAGGCTAAAATCAATGGCCAAGAGAAGACAGCTGTCATCCGGCGGTGGTGGCTCATGGCTTTAATCCCCACACTAGGAGGCAAAGGCACATGGATCTCTGTGAGTTCAAGGCCAGCCTGGTCTACCAAGCAAGTTCTAGGACAGCCAGGGCTGTTACATAGAGAAACCCTGTCTCAAAAAACACAACAACAAAAGGTGTCTGGATTACTTGTAAAGGAAGGCCAACTACACACTTTTCTCCTTCCTCTGTGAATTAATATTGGTCTGATGAATATATCTATTTTTAACCTGTGTATTTGGATGTTTTAAAAGAACTGCCTCAATTAACTGAAGAGATACTTTACTGTATTTCCTCTTTAAAGAATATTGTAAGGTTTAATATGTCAGTCCAAAAAAAGAGTTTTGGGGGTTTTTTGTTTTGGGGGTTTTTTTTTTGTTTGTTTGGTTGGTTGATTGGTTCGTTGGTTGGTTGGTTGGTTTGGTTTGGTTTGGTTGGTTTTTCAAGACAGGGTTTCTCTGTGTAGCTTTGGAGCCTATCCCGGAACTCATTCTATAGATCAGGCTGGCCTCAAACTCACAGAGATCCACCTGCCTCTGCCTCCCAAGCCTCCTGAGTGCCGGGATTAAAGGCATGTGCCACTGCCACCCAGCTCCAAAAAAAAAAGAAGAGTTAAATAGACCAAGTTTTGAAAATCTAAGTTGACTTTTATGTGTAAGCATTGAAAGCATCCAGAAGATGGCAGTGTAATGATGATTTTCAAAAGTTTAGCTCTTCAGAGAGGGAAAAAAATTCTTATGAAAATCCAATATATAAACTCTGTGTGTGTATGTGTGTGTGTGTGTGTGTGTGTGTGTGTGGTGTTGTTTTGTTTTTGCTTGGCTTGCTTATTTATTTGAGATATGGTCTCTCACTACGTAGCCCAGACTAAGCCTCAAACTCACCATGTCCATATTTTTGCCTCTGACTCTCATTTTCTCAGATTTCAGCACCATATCCTTCTGTGTCTTACTGTGGGATGGTTTTTCTGTACGCTGTGAATATGTGTTCATACCATTGGTTAATAAAGAAGTTGCTTTGACCTATGGCAAGGCAGAATAGAGCCAGGTGGGGAATCCAAGCAGAGAGACAAGAAGAAAGGTGGAGTCGGGCAGATACCAGCCTATTGTCCAAGGAGCAACATGCCAACAGACCAGTAAAGCCACGGCCACATGGCAAAACATAGATTAATAGAAATGGGTTAATTTAAGATGAAAGAGCCAGCTAGCAAGAAGCCTGAGCCGTAGACCAAACAGTTTGTAATTAATATTAAGCCTCTGAGTGGTTTTAATAAGCTGCTGTGGGTCGGCTGGGACACAGGAAAACTTCCAGTTACATTGTCTGATATGACTTAAACTACTTTGAACCTGTATTCAAACCTGAGATGCCAGGAGAGGACATAAGAGCATGAAGTGAAGTTGGGGGTGGGAAGCAAACCTATGTTGAAGATTCTAATAAATGACTGACGTAACTAGAACTTCTGTGACTGGTGGGGGGGTTAGAATGTTAAGGTTTGGATCCAAGTTACTTGGGGCTGCCTTTATCCTCTTTATATCCAGGTGCCCACCTCTGTGTTCCACCTAACATCCATCTTTGTGACTACTGTTTTGAGATGTTCAAACAAGACTCAATACTAGCCAGTCCAAAGGCTAATAACATCATCAGATACAGCTGCATCCTCTCACAGAGATTTCCCTCCTTTACTGTAACCCACATACCTGATCTTCCAACTAAAGTATTTTTAAGTGCCTTAGTTTATTACTTTCTTTTGTTCTATTATAAAATATCAAAAAAAAAACTGTTACTAAATTGGAACATGGTATTAAGGGTAACTTGAGTCTATGTTACTAGGGCCATGGTCACTAGAATTTAACTCCAGAATAAATTATCTCATTCCATTTAAAGTGACAGCTGTATTTTGCATTAACAAGAAGCACAAACACATTTTTAAAAGTCAAGTGGTAAAGAAAAATTCTGGGCAGCATTAATATAAAATAACATAATGGAGAATGAGAGGTGAATACCCAAAGTGCTCTGAGAATTCTAAATGGTATAAAATATGAATCTGAAATATAATCTCTGAATAAGAATGGCAAGAAAGAGCCAGCTATCCCCAGACAGGAAAGGGGGAAACACTTTGTAGCTGGAGAGTTTCTCTCCGGGTCCCACCAAGCCCAGCACCCACCCACACACACACAGCCCCGCAGCTCACTTATAAAATAAACACACAGACGCTTATTGTTTGGCCTAATGGCTCAGGCTTCTTGCTATCTAGTTCTTATATCTTAAATGAACCCATTTCTGTTAGTCTATAAGTTGCCACATGGCTCGTGGCTTACCAGTACTTTACATCTCGCTTTTCATGGCGGTGGCTGTCTCTCTTCCTCAGCCTTCCACTTCCCAGAATTCTCCTCTCTCCTTGTCCCACCTATACTTCCTGCCTGGTTACTGGCCAATCAGCACTTTATTTATTAATTAATCACCCATAGCAGTACTTCAGATGATAGCATGCTTTCCAGAGGGGAGGAGGGCTCTGTATTTGGAACCTAATTTAAATAAAGCAAGTGTAAGCTTATTTTTGACAATTGAGAAATGCAAACATGTTTAATAACACATTAGGTGATATTAAGAAATAATTGTTCATTCTTTGGTATTACAATGACATTCTGGTTATATTTTTAAATCCTTCTTAGATATATCTACTGAAATATTTATGGAGGAAATGACTGTAGAGAGAAGGCCATGAATGGGAGACAGAAAAAGAGAATGCATCCTATCAGGGAGTTAGACAACACAGCCTGTGTCTGAAGCATTCCTAATATCATAAAAGAAACAGAGATTCCTCTTGGGCCTACCCAGCAGCAGTGAAATGATAGGACAGAGCACAGTAAATCTAAATTAACTGTGTGACCCAGTACCGCAGAGCCCACACCTCTCCTAGAGACAAACAATGACCAATCAGGACCGCCCTCGGTTGCACAGCAGAATTATTGTTGGGAACCAAAATGTAGAGGACAGCTCTCAAATGAAAGTTACCATGATCTATTATCGCCATTGCCCACTCTTTTCTTACAGTATGCAAAACAAAAACACAATTTGTCTTTTCCTCCTCTGCTCTGACGGAGGTGAATTTTTTTCATTGCCCACTAATTCCCTGCCACAAGATTTTGGTTTTAGTCTAAAAAAGGAAAATATGGGGAGTGGAGAAATAGTTCTGAAGTTTAATAGCACTGGCTGCTTTTCTAGAGGACTCAGGTTTGATTCCTAGCAACCACATGGAGACTCACAATATTCTGTAACTCCAGTTCCAGGGGATCCAACACCCTCTTCTGATCTCCTTAGGCACTGCATGCACATAGGGCACACACATATGTACAAGCTAAACACCTATACACATAACTTTTCTATTAAAAAAATGAAAGTTTTATAAAGAGCAATCCATGGTTAGAAGATATTGTTTTTGTGGTTTGGTTTTTCATCAGTCCTGGGGTCTTGAGCATGCTACACAAGTGCTCTACCACTGAATTGTATCTCCAACTTTAGTCTTGATCTTAAATGTAACGTTTTCGACTCATTATTATTTCCCTACACCAGCTTTCAGTGTTCCATTTTCCAGGAGATGTAATGAACTTATGAGAGGCTTCACAAAAAGCAACTGATCTGGCCCAGATTCCTGGTTCAGATGAAAAATAGATATCATGGTGTTTCTGATCACAAAAAAAAAAAAACAACCAGATTTGCATTCCATGCTGTATTTGCACTTTTCAGCATGACCCAAGGTCTCCTGCCTTAGTAGAGACGCTCCCGTCGAGAGGCAGATTTCCCAGGCATACCCCAGACCTACCATCAGAAGAACCCCAAGGTAGAACTCAGCAATATGCAGTTCTAATAACAACAAAAGGTGACTTTTATAAGCACTCACGGTTTTTTGAAGTCACAGTTTTAGAATTTCAGAAAACTTCCCAGGAGTGTGAAGAACACTGCATTTGACGTTTGGATTACAGAAGAGAGTTTAGTTTGCAGAATGACAGAAACCATTATAGTCCTTACTTTAGAGTCCGGAGCAGGAAAAACCTGCAGAAAAAAAAAAAAAAAACAAAAAAAAAACTGCAATGACAATCTTATACTCAAGAGGGTATTACTAAACTCTCACTGCAACATCATTCAAAATCTGCTTGTCAATTGTTCCCACCCCCATCACTAGAATGATTTCTATCCCATAGCCTATAGTAAACAGCAAATTATGATCAAGATAGTAGGAAGGAACATTTGATGTTTGGTTGGGTTTGCCACATGGAGAACTTTCTTTGTTCATGCCACTTGTGCCAGAGGAAAGTGACACCCATCGGATACCTCAAGGGATGGCTGGGGAGGCAGCTGTAGATGGCCCTTTTCAGTTTCTTCCTTTCTGCCTCACGTCGCATACAGCTGCTGAGTGGGAAGGTCATCTTCCCCTCTTCCTGGAGACATAGGCGAGAGAATGTCGCTCTGCTTTCGCTGGATCCGCTGCTGCACTCTCCCTTTTATTTTGCTTTTTGTACTTGGTTGAACTCTTTATAAGAAGTCTTATATTACATGATCTTCCAGCTGAATAACATAAGTATTGCCAAGACCCAGATTGGTACCAAGTTTGCTGGTGATAATGACCCAAAAAGAAGTAGTTCTCCTCCTCCTCCTCCTCCTCCTCCTCCTCCTCCTTCTCCTCTTCCTTATCATCCCCCCTCCTCCTCATCTCCCTCTTCCCTTCTTTTTTTGAGACAGGGTCTCTCTCTAAGTTTTCTTGGCTGGCCTGGAATCTCTATGTAGATCAGGCTGACGCTGAATTCACAGATCACAGAGATCTGCCTGCCTCTGCCTCCCAAGTTCTAGGACTAAAGGGATGCACCCCCAGGCCTTGCTTTTGTCCAACAATTTCTAACCCTGAGGAAGGATTCAGAGAAGATTCTAACAAAAATCAGTATCATTCACTTCAAAAGTTTAAACAAAAAGAAGTATATTCAAATGAGGGATTCTACTTTTAGAGCAAATATTTATTTATTTAGGTGTGTGTGGTTTATGCAGGAGGTTGAAGGTGAGTGTCTTCCCCAATTGCTCTCCACCTTATTTTTTGAGGCAGGGTCTCTCACTGAACCTGAAACTCACTAATTCAGGTAGAGTAGCAAGCTCCAGGGATCCTATCTGCCCTCTACCCTGCCAAACCAGTGCTGGAGTTACAAATGTGCACCACTGTGCCAAGCCTTTTACATGAGTCCTCATGTTTTCATGACAAGCACTTGATTGAGCCATATCCTCGGTCCAACATCAAAGTTTTCTAGTCATTAACTACTTACTCACTTACTTATTTACTTACTTATTTATTTATTTATTTATTTATTTGTTTATTTATTTATTTATTTACTTAATGTCTCACTAAATAGCCTGTCCTATTTAAGGTCAACTTGACACAGGCCAGAGTCATTTGGGAAGAGTGTAACAGGGAAAAGGTTTCCCCATCTCATCTCAGCAGAAGCCATCTTGGGTTTCTTCCCCCTGCCCTGAAAAGCCCGGTCAGAAAGCACCCAACCCTAGAAACATGGGATCAAAATGCCCCCAGCTTACTGCATGCCCTTGGCTCTTGTTAAACTGCTTGTTTGCTTCCCCCTGCAACTGCCCTCCAGGATGCGGTTTTTCTATGTTCTTTGTCTTTAAAACTTCCCATAAGGTGCATTCAGGCCTCCCCTGTGCAAGTGCTTTTCATGCTTTTCCTCAGGCAGGTGGCAGCAGGCTCAATACAGACTCTCAACTGGAACTTTGGTCCTTAGGTCGTGCTGAGTGGTCTTTGGGTCTTTACCCCATAACAAGAGCAAATTTCAACTGAGACAATGCCTTCCCCAGATAGGCCTGTGGACAAGCCTGTGGTGCATTTTCTTGAATGATGATTGATGTACAGTACCATCCTGGGGCTAGTGATCCTGCACGCTATAAGAAAGCAGGCTGGGGCCGGGCGTTGGTGGCGCACGCCTTTAATCCCAGCACTCGGGAGGCAGAGCCAGGCGGATCTCTGTGAGTTCGAGGCGAGCCTGGGCTACCAAGTGAGCTCCAGGAAAGGCGCAAAGCTACACAGAGAAACCCTGTCTCGAAAAACAAAAACAAAAAAAAAAAAAAAAAAAAAGAAAGCAGGCTGAGCAAGCCATGAGGAGCAGCATTCTCCTCCAAGGCTTCTGCATCAGTTCCTGCCCTGACTTCCTTCAGTGATAAACTGTAGTGTGGAAGAGGAAGTAAAGTAACCCTTTCCTCCCCAAGTTCCTTGGGGTCTTCGTGTTTTATCTTGGTGTCTTTTTTTTTTTTTTTAAATCAGCAATAGAAACCCTAAGACATCTCAGAGTTGGCTGGCACTCCAATTTTCCTACCTTTGCTTCCTTGGTGCTGAAATCACATGTGTGTATTAATATGCCCAGCAGGCGATTTTCATGTTTTTTATTGTGAGAATGAGAATCTTCGATTTATAACAAAGACCACTGGAGACTCAGAGTAGTAAAAGTCACGCAGTTTGTTTCACAATCTTGCACGGTCTGGTGGCAACCAAGACAAAAGGTGGGGGGCAGACAAATTGACCTCAAGGAACAGTTTATATAGCACTGAATAAAAGTCCCTCCCTCCTTTACTGCTTGGGCTCAGTATTGGGGGCGGGGTATGTATAATCCCCACAGGTCATCCATCACTGACATTTGTCTACTCCTCAGCCCACATAATGTGTGTTATTTTACATATTTTATATCCTGCTTATCCTTATATCCTTAAGGCTTTTCAGGAGCATGAACTTTATGTCTGAAAGTCATCAGGCAAGCTTGACTCATTTTCTTCCCTAAACTTTTGAGTTTGGGAGAGGGTGGCGAGACTAGCAAGTGCCAGCACAGCGACCAGACTTCTTGTTTATCTGTAGGTTGGTGTGATCTGGCTTAAGGCTGTAGCTAGAGTTTTTCTGGTCCTGCCTGGCCCACAGTCAGGACAAATCTCTCTAACCCGCCAGTCCCGCAGTGGTTCAGACCCAACCAAGTAAACACACAGAGACTTATATTGCTTATAAACTGTATGGCCATGGCAGGCTTTTTGTTGTCTACTTCTTCTATCTTAAATTAACCCATTTCTATTAATCTATACTTTGCCATGTGGCTCGTGGCTTACCGGTACCTTACATCTTCCTTGTCCTGGTGGCGGCTAGCAGTGTCTCTCTCTGCCTTCCTGTTCTCTCAATTCTCCTCTCTGTTAGTCCTGCCTATACTTCCTGCCTGGCTACTGGCCAATCAGTGTTTTATTTATCAATCAATCATCCACAGCATAAGGCATTTTTGTTTTTATTTTATTTTTTACATTTATCATTCTAAAAGACAGAATTCACAAGTAAAATAAACATTCACATATATTGTCCTCCATTTCTTTTGCATCTTTACAATGACCATTAGAGAGAAATACAACATTATTTAACACATGTACAAACAAGCACACTTTTGTGATACTAGACTATTTTCAGACACTATTGATTCCTTTCAAAAGCTTAGTTGCCATCCATTGGTCAATATGATTTTTCTTCTTTGAAACCTTGGAAGCAATTTTTTTGACCTGGCTGACTCCTTGGCACTATTTTACTATTTAAAATAAGGTTTATAGGACAGGTATGATAGCTCAGCGGGTAAAAGCACTTGCTACACATAAACGTGGAAAGAAAGAACGGACTTCATAAAGTTATCCACTGACCTCTACATACAAGCTGTGACATGCATGTGCACACACACACACACACACACACACCATACACACATACTGTAATAAGTAAAATTAAAATTTTAAATTAAAAAATAGTCAAATTCAAAAACTGAGATGTTTAGTCCAATTTATAAATCTTATTTTATTTCTAAATGAGGCAAATTTTCACATCTACCTTAAGGTGGCTTGTTTTTGCTTTTTGAGACTTGGTCTCACTATGTGCTGCTGGCTTGAACCTCGATCCCCCTTCCTCAGTCTCCTAAGTGTTAAGGTCACAGGTGTGTACCAGCATGTTCAGCTAATGTAGCCTTTTATCGGTAGTTGCTGTCACTTAAAAACTTAGAGAAGCCCCAGCTAAATATCTGGATTGAATTTATTCTTTTTATTTAACACTGCTAACTAGCAGAAGTTATCCAAATGTTCAGAACAATATGAATTTACGAAAATTATAATTCCTCTGAACCATACATCCTCTCAAACATTACTTACACTCTTTGTAAATTCATCTTAATCTTTTCAACTTAACTCTAAAAATAAAAACTCACTAACACATTTCTGATTTCAAATAATTAAACTAAAAATATAATATCAGAACCTCTAATGAGCTAAATTTTCTTAGCTATTGTATACAAAGTATGAAGCACATAAATCAATCCCAATGTATATGTAAAATTATGTGTTTTGTTGAACACTCATTATTTCTGTATGTAAGGACCAAGTGAGATAGTCTTATCAGGTATGAAAATTGGGGCTATTACCATAAGCAAGTTGATTTAACTGGTGTAGAATCTCTGCTCAGTGGCTGGTCATAAACCCAAAACCAAGGCACAGCTGAAGCAGTTTCTCTTCAACACTGAGATAATTTGAGCTCCATATTTTTATTACTTTACAATTACACTGTAACTCTATTCTTCACACATGTGGCTATCCCACAAACTCCATCCCCTGGGGTCAAACCACATCTTACCTAATAAGGAAGGTTGGATTCAATTAATTTATGTATCCTTAGGTACTATTCTTTTTCCACCTTGCATTTATTATTTGACAGTTTCATACATACATACAATGATTATGTCCATCCCCAGCTCTTCCCCTCTCCCGCTTGGCCTGACACCCACCCCCTCCTTTCTGTTTTGTTCTGTCTTTGGTAACCTACCAAGTCTAATTAATGATGCTTTCTGGAATTCTGACTGATCTTGTTGGCTTGATGTTAGGTCCTACTCTCTCCCCCTCTCTCTTTCGTTTTCGGGATGGGGTTCAAGACAGGGTTTCTCTATGTAGTTTTTGGTGCCTGTCCTGGATTTCGCTCTGTAGACCAGGCTGGCCTTGAACTCACAGAGATCCGCCTGGCTCTGCCTCCTGAGTGCTTGGATTAAAGGCGTGCGGCACTGCTACCCGGCTCTCTCTCTTTTTTAGACAGGATCTCATTATGTACTCTGACTGATCTAGAACTTTCTATGTTGTTATGCAGACCAGGTTAGCCTCAGAGATCTATCTGCTTCTGCCTCAAGAGTGCTAGGATTACAGGTGTGTGCCACCTTGGCCAATCAGATCCTACTCTTAACTGCTTTCATATTTTCCACATTTAGATACTTCACTATGCACTTAGACTTGGCATAATTTTTTTCTGTTTTGCTCATTTTATCAGTCTTTCACTGAAACTCTTCTTCAGACTGTTATATGAGAGGAACAGAATATGTAAAGAACATACCTCATGGGTCTCTGGGGTATGTTCTTTAACGTTTCCCTGCTCTTGGGTAGTAGGCCTTGGCCTGGGAAGGCTTGGTCTGCGATGATGATTGTTGAGTAGATTTAGGTTGAAAAGGCTTAGATTGGGACTGATGGGGTCTATGTGGCTTGAACTGAGTAGATCTGGATGAGGAGGACTGGGGATGAGTGGGTTTAGTTTGGGAAGGTTGGGGATGAGAGGGTTTAGCTTGGGAGGGCTGGTGATAAGAGTGTTTAGCTTGGGAGGGTTGGAGATGACTGGGTTTAGCTTGGGAGGGCTGGGGATGAGTGGGTTTAGCTTGGGAAGGTTGGGGATGATGGGGTTTAGCTTGGGAGGGCTGGGGATGAGAGGGTTTATCTTGGGAGGGCTGGGGATAAGGGGGTTTAGCTTGGGAGGGCTGGGGATGAGTGGGTTTAGCCTCAGAAGGCTGGAGATGAGGGGGTTTTTTCTGAGAAGGTTGAATGGGCTCAAAGTGTTTGACCTGGAACTTGGGTTGATGGGAGTTGAACTGGGAAGTAGATGAAAGTTTACTCCCAGATGTGGATTGAGACTCTGGTTGGAAAACTGGCTCTGAAGGCCTTCCCTTTATTATTCGTTGAGATCCTTGATGAGAAACAGGTATTTTTCGTCCTTGAATGGCTCCTGCTGGCTGACAGGATGGAGGGTGAGGATACTTAATAGGAGATGTTGTCCTCATAGATTTTCTAGCTGCTTCAGTCAGCTGCATCCCCTGGGCACAGGCTTTCACAGGCTGTGGCTTCCCGGCCGCTTTTGTTGCTTGTGAACCTGGAGAATGTGAATGACCTACATGAGAGGCCACTGTCCCAGACCTTGGAAAAGTTCTTGCTTCATATAGGCTCTCAGGATGGGAACGTACCTGAGAAGTCTGTCTTTGTGACCTTCCAGTTTTTCCACTCAAATGATACCCCCGAGGAGTCCCCGAATATTTCATGAATCCTTCCCCTGAATAAAATCTCCAGGGTTGGAAGTACTGCATACCAAAGTTTTTACCTCTGCTGTGAACCCTTGTGTTCTGATGGGACAAACGACAGAACCACTTAGCTCTCTGTTGTGACCCAAAGTGGGAGCTCGGAACCCAGGGGGCTTTCAAGGAAGCATGGTAAAAATTACTTCCAAGTGTAATAGGCAGGGGCCATGGGTCTACTGGATGAGACATGAATACTGGAGTCTGCTGCAGATTCTGAGCATTCTGGCTGTTCTCACATCGAGACCCAGGCTCTGTGATTGGCACCTGAGCTCGGCTTTCAGATGGGCTTTTTGTCTGACACGTTTGTTGGTTCTCACCTTCAGCTGTTCTGGGGGAAACATGAGTATCTTGAGTAATTTCAAAGTCTTGGTCTACCTGAATCCCCAACTCCCTGGCCAGAGAGGCCATATCTTCTAGGGACACACATCTGAGTGAAGAGGACATTACTTCCTGGAGGGCAGGCTGAAGGGCCTCCATTGTCTTCCTTCTATCCCCAGCTTCCTCCACTTCCCAGAACAGCAGCTGTAATGGCTTCAGACTCAGGATCCTTTGGAACATCTGAGCCTCCTCACTCTCCTTGGCCTGGGGACTGAGGACAAAGTAGCATCTCTCAATGGCATCTTCTCCTAAAAACATTAGCAGGTCCCACTCCCTCTCACCAAGGCAGTCAGTGAAAAAGAACAAGGCCGAGGAAACTTCCACCAGAAAACCAAACTGTGTCCAAAAGCTTTCGAGATCCCCACGAAGGTTGGCCACAACAACAGGCTTTTGGAAAACATGAGGACATTCCTTTAGCTCCTTGTTGTCTGGGAAACACCACATGACCTCCACCAGGCCATCAGAAATTTGCCGAGGAAGCACAGGAACAGACAGATCCTGATGGAGAAAGATTTTGTGTGGTTTCTGTTGGGAGGAGCTGAGCAGCGTGTTGAGGATTCTGGACTTGGAGAAGCTACAGTGTCCGAGTCGCACGAAAGAGATGACGGGCATCTTCATGAGACTCAGAAATGTTTCTCTTTCCCTGGGGGGTCCTCCCGAGGACTGCATCGGGTGCCGCACTAAGTCTTTCATGGCCCCCAGCATTAAGATGCTCTTGTTGTTTTCCGCATCTGGCAACAGCAGGGGAAGAGCGAACTGGCATTGGTACATGTTTGACATGACTTCACGTTGCAAAGAGCTGTGTGAACAAAGCATGCAGGCACAAAGGACATCAAGGGGATGGACAGTTTGTACGTCTTCAATTTCTAAATTCTCTATTCCAGCCAGCAATCCCTCTTCGCTCTCTTCATCCACCATCTTGTGCCGAAGGATAAAATCCCTGGCTGTCAAGTCTAATGCCTGAACTTTCATCAGGAAATTCCAAGCTAAGTCCGCTGGAGTCTCGGGTGTCCACTCACTTCCTCGATCCATGGAAAACTGCTTCACAAAATCTGGGAGAAGCTTTCTGCTTCTATCCATGTTCAAACAGGACAGGACATGTTGAAATACTCCTTTTCTTTCTGTGAAGCAGAGAGTAGTCATTATTGCCTTGTTCAGAATCTCTTTCCTTCCCTGAAGAGTATGGAATTGACAATTTCACTGCCACAAGTTGAAACCATACAAAATGAAAGTCTCGTTTCATCACCCTTCCTGCCCTGTTTTCCTTCTAAGAGGCATGCATACTAATTTAGCATTGTATGTGTCTCAGTCTGTTTTCTGTTGCTGTAATAAAGACAATGACCAAAAGCACCTTGGAGGGGAAAGGGGTTTTCAGCTTACATGTCCCAATCACAGTCTATCATAAAAAGAACTTCAAGACATGAACTCAAGGCAGGAATTGAAGCAAGGCCATAGAGGACTTACAAGCTTGCTTTCCATGGCTTGTTCAGCCTTTCTTTCTTTCTCTTTCTTCCTTTCTCTCTTTCTTCCTTCCT
>CABHPP010116723.1:1850-11931 GCA_902168425.1 Peromyscus attwateri | reverse complement strand
ATGGTGCCATCCCTGGGCTGGTGGTCCTGGGTTCTATAAGGAAGCAGGCTGAGCAAGCCATGAGGTGCAAACCAGTAAGCAGCACCCCTCTACAGCCTCTGCATCAGCTCCTGCTTCCAGGTTTCTGCCCTATTTGAGTCCCTGTCCTCTTCCTTCAATGATAAACAGTGATGTGGAAGCATAAACCAGATCAACCCCTTTCTCCCTGAGTTGCTTTTGGTCATAGTGTTCTATCACAGCAGCCGTAACCTCAACGAGGACATGTCTTGCCTGGCAGGCAGGTACTATAGCATGCATTCAGGATCCACGACTGGGTAAGACTATTGATAGTTTTTCTCTATCTGCATAATACCTTCTTACAATAAAAGTTAGCCACTGGGGAAGAAGTTGTCAGTCAGCACACACCTTTAATCCCAGCACTCAGGAGGCAGAGGCAGGCAGATAGATCTCTGTGAGTTCCAGGCCAGCCTGGGCTACAGAGTGAGTTCCGGGACAGCCATTGCTACACAGAGAAATCCTGTCTCAAAAAACCAAAAACTAAAACAAACACCAAGGGGAGATGGATTTCTTAGTGTCCTACAATGAAAGTGTATGACGTCCTTCCATAATAGTATCTTAACCATCTAATCGTGCAGATAACCAAGGACAATAGCAATAGCTCGTGTTGTTTTGGAGGCCTGTCGGGCCTCCCTGACCAGTAACTCATAGGGAGATACCTCATGCCTGGTGCTGAGGTTTTCATTAATAATCCATGTCTTCTACAGATATCAGTCTACCCGTGCAAAGTGCATCCATTTCAATAAATTCCTTTAAAAATTTAACAACCAACTAGCTTACAAAGTGGTAGGTTCAGGTGTTCCCATACATCCTTAGTTTTAAGTAACCCACCCCACCATCTCCTCTCCCCAACTCCCCCACCCCCACTTAGACATTTAATACCCAGTATTGTCCCCTTCTCTCATTAATGCATCCCCCATGAGCCCTTTCTGGTTTTTCTGACCTCTATAGACACTCCAAATTAAACATACACACTGAAAAATTCAAGACCAATGTCTACATAAGAGAGAGACCATGTAGCATTTATCTTTCTGTGCCCGGGTTATCTCACTTGGCATACTCTTTTCTAGCTGTATCCATTTCCATGCAAAAATTTCATTATTTCCTTTTCTTTGCAGCTAAATAATATTCCTATCCTTAAATCTGTTGGTGAATGTCTAAGTTGATTCCATTTCCTAGCTATTGTGAATAGAGACAATGAACATGGCTATGCAAGTGTCTCTGTAGTAGGATAGAAAGTCCTTTGGGTATATGCCTGTGGGTGGTAAAGCTGGGTCATATCATAATTCTATTTTTAGCTTTTAGAGACTCTAGACTAATGGTTCTCAACCTGTGGGTCATGACCCCTTTACAGATACGAGTGACCTTTTCATAGGGCTCACACATCAGATATCCTGCATATCAGACATTTACATTACAATTCATAGCAGTGCAGTTATGAAGTAGCAGTGAAATAATTTTATGGTTGGGGGTCACTGCAACATGGGGGACTGTATTAAAGCGTCGCAGCATTTGGAAGTTTGAGAACCCCTGGTCTAGACTGAGTTCCATAGCGGCTGTTAGTGTATCTGCTGATAGTGGATAAGGTTTCTCCTCATCCTCACTAGCATTTGTTGTCCCTTGGTTTCTTGATGATAGCCATTCCGACTGGGTGAAGTGGGATTTCAAAGTAGTTTTAATTCACATTGATAGCTAATGATGTCAAACACTTTAAAAATGTTACTTCGCCATTTGTATCCTCTTTTGAGAACTCTGTGTTCAGAGCCACAGCCCCCATTTTGACTGGTTGGTTGTTTTCTTGGGGTTTAGTTTCTTGAGTTCCTTGCATAACCTGGACTCCAATCCTCTGTTGGATATATTTCTGCAAATATTTTCTCCCACTCTGTAGACCATCTCTCCAGTCAATCGACAGCTTTCCTCTGCCCTTTAAATTTACAAAGCTTTAGTTGTCAATTATTAGCCTTATTTCTTGAACAATTGGAGCCCTATCAGAAAATTCTTTTTCTTTATGCCTATATCTTGAAGGATATTCCTTTCCTCCAACCCCCAACAGCTCCAGAACATCAGGCATTACACTGATATCCTGGATCTATTTAGAGTTGAGTTTTGTGCAGGGTCAGAGATATGGATCTAGGTTCATTCTCCTGTATGTAGATTTACGGTTTTTTCCGTACCATTTGTTGATAATGCTGTCCTTTCTCCTCTGTGTATTTTTGGTATCTGTCAAACTCAGATGGCTGTAGTTGCATGGCCTTATATCTGGGTCTTCTATTCTGTTCCATTGACCCATTTAACTTTCTATGCCAGTACCATGCTGTTTTTATTGCTACAGTTCTTTATAAGTTATGGTGATGTTTCCAGAAGTATTCCTTTTTGCTCAGGATTGCTTTGGTTATAAAAGGTCTTTTGTTCTTCCATATGAACTTTAAGATTTTTTAAAAATTTCTATGAAGAGTGCCACTGGGATTTCGATTGAGATTTCATTGAATCTGTAGATTGCTTTTGGTAAGATGGCCATTTTCACAGAATCAGTCCTGCAAGTTCATGTACATGGGAAAGTTTTTCCATTTTCTAGGGTCTTCCTCAATTTCCCTCTTTAGCACTTCCAAGTTTCCACATAGAGATCTTTCCTATACTTAGTTAGGTTTATTCTAAGGCATTTAAACTTGTCTTAAATTTATTTGTTTTAATATCCTGTGTGGGTGTTTGGCCTGCATGAGTGCGCCTAGTACCTCCAGAGGAGAGAAGAGGGTTTTAGGTCACCTGGAACTGTTACAGGTGGTTGTGAGCTTGTAGGTGTGGGGAACTGAACCCAGGTCCTCTGCTAGAGCAGTAAGTTCCCTAAACTGCTGAGCAAGCTCTTCTGCCTTCCAAGGTATTTTTTGAAGCTATTGTGAATGATTGCTTCCCTGATTTTTTTCACAGTATATATAGGAAGGCTACTGATTATTGTATGTTAATATTGAATCCTGTCACTTTACTGAGCATGTTTATGAATTATAAGAGTTTTAGACAGTGTCTTTAGGGTCTCTTTTGTATAAAACATCTACAAATGGATATACTATGACTTATTTCCTAAGTAGTTTCTTCTCTTGTTTTATTGTTTTAACTAAGATTTCCAGTAACAAATTGTATAAGAGCAAAAATATAGACACCCTTTTTTTTTTGTTGTTCTTGATAGGAGAAATGTGGCGATATATTGTTTACCCTAATAAACTTGCCTGAGGATCAGAGGACAGAGCCAGCCACTAGATTAGACATAGAGGTCAGGCAGTGATGGCACACACCTTTAATTCCAGCACTTGAGATCTCATGTCTTTGCTTGGGAAGCACACACACCTTTAATCCCAGGAAGTAATATGGCAGGGCAGAGAAAGGTATATAAGGCGTGAGGAAACAGGAATATACTCTCTTAAAGCTGAGGATTTCGTAGAGATGAGTACTAGTGGCTGGCTGTTCTGCTTCTCTGATCTTTCAGCTTTCACTCTGATATCTGGCTCTGGGTATTTTATTAAAAGACCATCTAAGATTCAAACAACAGAGAAATGCCTTGAGTTTTCCCCATCTTATAAAAATATTGCCTATAGGTTTGTCATATATGTCCTTTATTGTTGTCACATGTAACCTTTATTATGTTGAGACATATTTCTTCTATTCTGAGTTCTTTCAAAAATTTTAACATGATGGGATGTTGGGTTTTGTCAAAAAGCCTTTCTGCATCTGTTAAGATGACCATGTGATTTCTGTCCTTGAGACCATGGATATAATTTATAATACTTATTAATTTACATATATGGAACCATCCCTGCATCTCTGGAAAAAAGCCAACTAGATTGTGGTGAATGACCATATTGATTTTTCTTTTGATTTGCTTGGTAAACACATTGTTGAGAATTTTGACATCTGCGTTCATCATGAAGATTGGTCTGTAATTTTCTTTCTTTGTTGCATCTTTGTCTGGCTTTGGTATCAGGATAAGAGTAGCTTCATGAAGAGAGTTTGGTAGCAGGTCCTTCCTTTAGTATTCTACAGAATAGTTTGAGAAGCACTACAACATTAGTTTCTTCTTTGAAGAATGGCATGAAGTAAACACCCATTTTAGCTAATAAGTTTTGAAGTGGGAAGGTGGGGTTGGTGAGGGCAAGAATTAAGTATTAGATCTGGCTTGAAAAAAGAAGAGAAGAATGTCGAGGTAGGAAAATACCCAGAAAGGGGAAGTTTGGGGTACTATTAAGGGCCCCACAGATGTTTAATTTTTAAATATATGTATGTCACAATTAAGAAGTAAAAAGAGGAGGGGATAAAGATGAGAAAAAGAAGAAAGGATGTAGAGTAAGAGGAGGTGTGTGAGATGTGCTGAAGAGTAAAGACTGCCCTGTAATAAACCACTAGAGAAACGTGAGCAATGGTCCCAAAACCGAACCAAGCAGTCTACAAATAAAAACAAAACTGCCAGGAGACATGGGCAAGAGTAAGACTCAGATAATAGAAAATAAGAAATAAAAGCATACGTAAGGAGTGAATTGTGGGCACAGATGTGCTGAGATGAAAGGCGAGATTCTCAGATCCATCCGGCTTTCACAGATTCCACACGGTGCTGTGTTGGGGAGGGGAGTGTGAGCTGTTGGTCTCTGAAGCCTCTGTGTTCAGGTGGTTCTGGTTCTGTGGGGTGAAGGAAAGTTGTAAGTCCTTTCCTGCTGGTTTCCTCAGACCCCTGTGGTCCACGGTGGTCTCTTCCAGTCCTGCATGTGTGGGGAGCAGTACTTTCCTTGCCCTGAACTGAATTCTTTCCCCCCAATTTGTACTTAACCATGCTTGTCTAAGCTGCCAACCCACTTGACATCGGGGAGAGATCTTGATGCACTTGAGAACAACTAGGCCGTGTTGAAAGGAGGAGAACCCAGGGTCTGTTTCCTTACGCAATGCAACGTTTCATTGCGACCTTTAAACCAAGATTCTATCTAACAGGGGAAAGTAAATAAGACACTTCTGTTCAGATTCAGAAGGATGTTTCTGTGGATACAAGGCACTCCCTGGCTTGGAGGGGTAATATTAAAACTCATTAAACTTGGAGTAGACAGAAGGCACAATGGTGCTATTATGAAGGAACTCAAGAGTCGGCTTGAGTGCTCCACCCACTTGGCATTTCTGAAGTTAATGCATCTTAAGAAACGAAGTTCCCACATTTCCCTGGTCCTACTTACTAGGCTCTGGAACCTTTGCGTTTCCCATCCAATGTCTGAGAAATGGCTTGTCCTCTCTGTAAACTGAACCAAGTGTTTAAATCTATCTTCAAATGCTCATGGGATAGAAAATGGATATCAAAAGCAAGGATTTGGAGAATTCACAATGTTGGAACACACTTCTTATAAGAAATGCCTGCTCTACACCCCGCGTGTCAGCAATTCCCTCTGGAACATGGGTCTAAGCCTCAGGGACCTGACACTGTTGCCCACGGGAGTTTGGACTTCCTCCCTTGGCATTTTGATAGCTGTGGCTCATTACGTTTTATAGATGGCTTGATTCAAAATGAGAAGTGGTTCTCCACAAGGCTTGTCAGGCAGGCAAGACTCTTAATGATCTAAAGGGGATGCCAGCTTCTAGCATGTTCCTGAGACTCAGGGTATACCTGGCTGGTTTAGCTTCAAATTGTACAACTTCTTTTTTTAATATCTACTTTTGGATCTGTGAATAGATTGGTATTGGCAGAAGAATGTGACATCCTGTTTGAAACACGTTTCCCATTTCACGGGTATCATTAGGGTGTGTGGTATTCCTTTTTCTATGTGCATGTGTGGTACTCTGAAACACTGGGATTGAAGATGGCTGAAACTAGCGGTCAAAGCTGTGTTCAGGCTCATCCATGACTGCCATCCAGTTGCCTTCCGACTTTCATAGGCCTCTCATTTCCTTGTCATTTTTCTTGGCTCCTTCACCCTGAGTTTCATGGGATGCCACAGGGTGTTAAGATGCTGTTTTGGTTTCATTTCTGTAGCTGTGATGAAACACTCTGACAAAAAGCAACTTAGGGGAGAAGGGGTTTATTTTGCTTACAATTCCAGGTTAAGTCCACCATTGAGGGGAAGCAGGCAGGAACTCAAACTGCTAGTCACATCATGTCCACAGTAAAAAACAGAGACATAAATGGATCTGGGCCTGCTTGCTTGCTTGCTCTCAGCTCGCTTTTTGCTCTCTCAGACTCTTCAGGACCCTCTGCCTAGGGAATGGTGTTGCTCACAGTGGACTGGGTCTTCCTAAGTCAAAATTAGCGATCAAGACAATCCCCCACAGACAAATCTCATCTTGATAGTTCCTCACTAAGATTCTCTTCCAGGTGATCCTAGGTTCTGTCAAGTTGACGATTAACCAGCACGGAGGCTAAGAACAGTTTGGATCTAAAGGTCTTTCTGTTGATAATTGTAGAAATTCCTACTAGAAGAAGACCTGTTTTTTGGTTTACCTTTCACATTTTAACAAAAACTCAGAAAATAAGAGAAAAAAAACAAGATTAATGTGTTTCAGGGGCATATCAATATCCAGGATGTCACTCCACAGTGCGTTCCACACCACATCTATTGTAAAAAACAAACAAACAAGCAAACAAACAAAGCACCCCCCTCCAAACACCAAAACCCAAAACTGAAAAAACCTCTTGTGAATTCAGCAATCCTCTCTGTTGAAATATGTCTATAGGTAACTATATATTAATTTTTAGTTATACAACTCATATGCCTGCATTTTCATTGCCTAAGTTAGATATAAGATATAAGGTTATAGCTTCCTCCTCATCTTTTGACCTGAACCTTTATTCCAGATTCCTCCCTTGAGGAAATCACTCTAAGTACCATGGTATAACTCCCTCTATACTTTTTCTCTGCCTTCCTAGACATACATATGTGTGTCTACCTATATGTTATTTGGTATTTTTAGGTATGATATATATATCATACATATATGTATGAATGTATGTATACTATCTATATATATTGTTTGTTTTAACACAAACTGTACCCTACTGTGTGTCTTGCGCTATAACTCATGTCTTGGAAGTCATTTTGTCCCATATATTCTTGTTAAGTACTTTCTAAATAGTTTCATAGGTACTTTAGCCATTTTTCTATCTTATTTTCTTTCACATGTATAAAGAGTCAGGAATGTTTGGTTTTGCTTTTTCAGCAAACTATGAACTTTCAAAAATGCTCATGTCAAAAAAGGGAAAAGAAAAAAAGAAAGTGAAAGAGAGAAAGAATACTTGAAACGAAAGGAAATAAAAGAAAAAAGTTGAGAGACGTATCTGCAGTCCCACCACTTAGGAAGCAGAGACAGGAGAATGTTCAAATACACCAGGGCAAGACCAGCTTAGGCATCATGGTAAGATCCTATCTCAGGAACAAGCAAAGCCATGCATGATGGTGCATGCCTTTGGCAGGCAGAACTCTGGGAGTTTAAGGCCAGCCTGGTCGACAAATTGAGAGCCAGACCAGTTGGTGCTACACAGTGAGACTCTGTTTCAAAAACAAACAAAAGCTCCCTTGCTAGTCTAAGGAAGCTATAAGAAGACCAGGTGTGACCCTGGGTTCTGGTGGATAAAATATCTCCTGTGATATATTAAAACTCATGTGTGCCAAAGAAGGGTGTGGACCCAATTTATCCTACTGGTGCAGTAGAGAATCCTGGGCTGAGGTGAATGTAGAAAGCGATGAAATTCCTGGGACTTCCTTTATAGGAAATCATAAAATCACTCGTGAAGTACATTCTATAATTCATAACATATGATGAACACATGTGTGTGTGTGCATATGCACAGACACACTCATGCCATATGCCTCAGAACATATGAGAACAGAATGATAGGAAAACAGAAACCACACACACACACACACACACACACACACACACACACACACACAGCCCAGGAACATATAAAACAACAGAAAACTTTGAGTGATGTAAAATAGGTCTGTTTAAATTAGCAAATAAGAGAAAATTGTAACAATGGAGTAAAATGCTAAAAAAAAGAGAAAAATATTTGAAAAAAATTGTACAAAATTTTAGAAAGAAAAACTATAGCTGTTGAAAAGAATTGTGCCTATCAATAAACACACACGATGAAAACTAAGATCTCATAGTAATCAGGTAGTGAGAACAAAGCAATCATGCATATTAGGCCATACCAATAGGCTGTCAATGAATTAATTAGTCATGATTTCCCATTTATCTCATTTTAATAATACATTCTTGTAAAATGATAACCTAAGATGCATAAATAACAACTCCAAAGCACAGAAATATGAACCATTCCACTGTCTCTAGAAGTCCCTGGCCTGGAGTTCCAGGAGTCCAATTGATGAGAGAGAGGAGGGATTCTATAAGCAAGGGACATCGAGATCATAATGGGAAAATGTACAGAGACATTCAGCCAAGCTGGTGGAAACGCATGAACTGTGGACCAGTGGACGTGGAGCCCTCATGGGACTGGACTAGGCCCTCTGGATGGGAGGGACAGTTGTTTAGCCGGCTTTTTGGAGCCCTGTGCCTATGGTGGGACACCTTGTGCAGCCTTGGTTCAGGGAGGAGGGGCTTGGATCTGCCTCGAATGAATATGCTGGGCTCTGCTGACTCCCCATGGGAGACCTTGCCTTGGAGAAGGTGGGAATGGGGGGTGGGTTGGGGGAACACTGGGGGGCAGGAGGAGGGAGGAGAGGGGGATCTGTGGTTGGTATGTAAAATAAATAGAAAATTTAATAAAATAAAACAAAAAAAAAAAAAAGAAGTCCCTGGCCTGATGTCTTCAAGCCTTGCAGGGTTGACTCGAAGACTTCTGTTACAAGAAATGAGTCTGCCCTGGGAAGGGTAGAACCAAGTGAGGAGGAAACATTTTGGAAGGCCGAAGGGAACTGCCTGTACAGTGTGAACTCTGAGCCCCAGAAACTTCTGGTGTTCCTACAGAACACTGGAAAAAGCCTTGCTTTGCTCTTGGGATTTGGTACTGGTGTGGCTGGGGAGTGGGTGGTGTTTCCCCTGTGGCTATGGAGCTGTCAAACATACCGTGTTAGCTAAGAGCTTCTAATTGATGACGGTGCTGATGAAGCCATTACTTATAGTCCATGCCGAGGGGACAGTAGGGATCAAGAAACCCAAAGAATGTTGCCTTTGTAAGTAGAACAAGTCCCAGGAACCTCTCTAAGGTGCCAGGTTTCTGCCACCTTTGCTGGTGTAGGAACCATACCCTCATCCCGATCCAGGGCTGAGATCTCGAAATTTCTTTAAGATTTCTAAGTGTTTTCTTGCTCTTTTAAAATAAGACAATGCCAGCCGGGCATGTTTGTAATCTCAGCACTTAGGAGACAGAGGTAGGATGGCTGTCATGAGTTCAAGACCAGCCTAGGGTAACTACATAGTGAGTGTCAGGCCAACCCGGGTCACAGAGCAAGATCCAGTCTCAAAAACAAAACGACAAACAATAACAAAACCAAACAACAACCATAAAACTAAGACAAAAAAAAAAAAGAAAGAAAGAAAGAAAGGAAGAAAGAAAGAAAAAAAGAAAAGGTTATTAACCAAATATTTCTATTTTTATTCCTACAATATCTGCTGTAATGGGGAGTTATTAACTGAGCAATAGAATGTGATTTACCATGCATGAAGGAATATTTATTAAGGTGGTAGCTCTTGCCTAGACTTTCTTTTTTTAAACATTATATAGCACATTTTATTAATACTGATAACATTATGTTAGGGCAAAGGGAAGAATATACGGCTAGAAATGGGAAAATCTGGAGTCTGGTTTCATCTGAACTGATTAGTAACCCTGTGACTCTAAGAAAGACAGTAAGTGGCTGAGAGCATTGCTGGGTGGTGAAAGCTTACCCAGCATGGTATATACAGAGCTTTGGGTTAGTCTCAAGCAAGAAAAGAAAAGGAGGAGGAGGAGGAGGAGGAGGAGGAGGAGGAGGAGGAGGAGGAGGAGGAGGAGGAGAAGAAGAAGAAGAAGAAGAAGAAGAAGAAGAAGAAGAAGAAGAAG